>JABSTQ010009972.1:0-232351 GCA_013358835.2 Ixodes persulcatus | reverse complement strand
TCTATCTTCTCCTGTACCGGCTTAGCTGCAGGCCCTCTAGATCGGGGGGGCAGAGATCGGGAATGCCGAAACCCGCCTACCGCAACTAAAGGAACACCCCTCTCATGCAGCTGACCCACAACGGCAGCCGAGAGAGGAGTCTCCATGTTGGAGTAGGTAACACGGGCGGTCTGAAAGGAGGACTCAGACGGCGCGATAACCTGCTCCCAAACGATCTTAACCAACTGATAGGCGCAGCGGTGCTGTCTCTGGTACTTCCTGCACCGGGCAATGTAGACCCCCCTTCCTGGGTGCCAGAAGACAGAGAAACCCAGCACAGCCGCCTCGCGCCAATAATCCAAGTGCTCGGTCCCGCGCCGAAAGAAAAAACTCGACGCCCGCCGGGCGTCGCGGGACTTAATTTTGACCGGGCGCTACCGCGCCCAGCCTGAGGTGAAGTCTAACGAGCCTTAGTGGCATTCTGGCGACACCAGGAGTCTGGGCCTGCTGGGCAGAGGCTGTGATTTGACACTGTGTCATTCGATGTCACGTGATGATATGTGGCCATCGCAGCTTTCTGCATGGCCTCCACATCCCCTTTGTGCGATTTGAGTGCCCAGCCGTAGTAGGCACTCAGTTTGGTGATGAGGTCCGCAGTGAGTCGTCCTTTCCCCCCAAGGTTCTCCGAGCTGGACTTCTGCTTCGTAATGAGGGTTCGTAAAGCGGTGCCCGTGCGCTTCTGGACGTGGTTCACACAGTCCTCCTTGTTCACGGCGATGTAGCCGTAGACCTGAGCTTCTTGCAATGCAAGGAAAGTACGGCTGTCGCCGTCCGACAGCACAGTTGTGTAGCGAAGGTTGTGGCGTTGCCATGACCTCTGGAACAGAATGAGGCCAGCCTCAACCTCCATTTCCCCAGCCTTCTTGTCAGTAGTCTTCTGACATATGTGGCCATCCTTCCAAGCTTGGTAGGAAGGGTCATTCTGCTTCGGCCCTCGCTCGCAGGCAGCGCAAAAATTGCTGAGCACGACGTAGTCGAGGACAAACCCCGTAAACAGCTCTATCGCGGTGCCGACGCCGATGTGCGACGAGTGTCCGCGCGTCATCCAAGACCAGTCGCACGACACAGCGATGTTGCCGGGGTTACCCAGGTTCAACTCTTTGTAGAGCCCCTGAACTGATTGCGCGCACTCGGTCGTCAGTTCCTTGGCAGCACGAGCCAACGCAGGCGCCAGCTGCTTCTTCATATAGTCCTGCCAGGTTTTTGTGTGCAGGCCGCGGTGCGAGATGTTCATCGCCGAGAACACGTCGTTCAGGGCCGTTTGACGGTTCCCAGTGCTTTGCATCGCACGCGCAGCAAGGATGTTTACGGCGAACGGGTTGATTCTCTGATCACCATTCACGCGCGGCGAACTCCACGCCGATGAAATGTCTCCGCAGTTCGTGCACGCGAGGAACAACTTGACGGCAAGCCCATATTCACGCTTGCCTTTGCCGATTTTCACGTCACCACCGCATATTTTAGCACTTCACGGACTTCATCAACGCATTCAGAGAGTCCAAATTCACGACAGTGAAGCTCGCTTGGTCTGTCTGGGCGAGTGAGCCGTCCGCGTTATTCTTCATGTCGGCCAATCAAACCGACTTTCGCTTCGTCGCTGCCGTCTACGCGAGATCCTGCAGCTTTTGATCGGCTTTTTTCCGCATTCCTTCCAAATCCGATGACTGCAGCATCGCTGTATCACGGCGGACGCAGCCACTGTCCAAAGACCTTTCCGAAGCCGACGGGCCCCCTAGGCCTACTTTCGTCTCGGCGAGCACAGCAGTTTCAGCAGCTTCGACGGCTTCATCACTTCTAGGAAATTGCAAAGTCCTCGGTCCCCTCTGGCTCCGCGGAAGGTTTCTTCAAATTGTTGAGCAATGATTTCTTTCTTCTTTTGCCGAATTTGTGCCTCGTGTTGTACTTCGCCGTTGGTTTCGCCATCGCCGCACTGATCGAACGTTGACAAAATGGCGTCGGAGGCCTCCGTGGAGCGCGTAGCAGACGACGCCAGCCGAGCTCCGCCAATCGGATGCCGCCTTTTAGTCACGTGCGCTAGGCAACAAATAGAACTGCGCGTGTGGACCTTTTCTTTGTGCGGTTTTTCTATACACGATGAAGACAGCAGCGGTGGCGGAAAATTGAAGACGAAATTAGGGGTGTCGCGAACCGGCCGAGGTTCGAGGTCGACCAGGTTCGACTTTTTCGAACTTTTAGTGGAAATTTCGACGAACCTTGTATTGAGGTTTGACTCGTGTGCGCATGCGCGACAGGCTGGCCAGTTGGCTTCGGATTGGATGGTGATGGCTAAAGCATGAATTAAGGGCACCGCTGATTGGTTAGTTCAGTTATTACAGCACAAAAAAATTAATTTATTAACTTATTCAGCGATTAGAATTAGTTTCTTTTAATTGCAACTGTTCATAAAATAAAATAGCCCTTTGCATAAAAATAAATTCTCCAAACCTAGACATGTTTGTATCAAGGTCTGGCCTGGTCTGGCCACACTGTCCGCAAAGTCGAACCGGTCGAATCTGGTGAAAAGTTTCGAAGGTTCGTCGAACCGGTTCGACTAAGTCGAACCCCGGAAGTTCGACCTAAAAATCCGGTTCGACAAAAGTTTGCGACACCCCTAGACGAAATGGCGCTCTTTCATAATACCCCTGTCAGACGGGCACCTCAAATGACATTTACCCCAAATGACATTCAGTGTAAATGACATTTAGGCAGTGTCACACGGCAACTCTAATGACATTTGACTTAAATGACATTCGAGCTCAACTGTGTTCTCGCAAACTCATTTACGGCTCGTAAATCTTTAGTATCGTCAACAGCGGTCAGCACAAGTTCCACGAATTGAAATAAAACATTATAAATAATATAAATACAATTGAAAACAATGCTTGTAGCAATTATTTTTAGAAACAAATGCTTATAACGTGTATATATCGCACACCTTTTGCGATATATTTGTTTAATATACTCGCGGTCTCAGTTGCGCGTCAGGAACGCAATCCGACGTTCCGGCAGTTCCGGATCCATCGCACTACGATCATTGTCGTCAGCAGGCTCCATCGCTACAGGGTCACGGTCTTCGCTTGAATCGATCGCAGACGTAACGTCAACGAGGTATACGAATCCGGCGAAGAACGAAAGAGCGCGAGGAACAACGGCGAGCAAGATGCACGGAGTTCCGAAAGCAGACGAGCCAAGCGGCGAAACGGCTACGGCTACGGATTACTTGGGATTGCTGACGTCGTGTCATAGTTGCCACAAAACACCTTGTCTCCGTCAAAACGTGTACTTAGTTTTCATCACCGTGTTTGGATTTTATGTCCTGAGAATTCATTACATTTTATTTACTTAGTAAACAATAAAATAAACACTAGTTTGCCGGGTTATCAACAGACCGCTATCGTGATAGACATCACCTAAATGACATTTGAGTTGCCCGTCTGACACGACACGACTTAAATGTCATTTGAAAATCCTAAAGGCCTTTAGCGTAAATGACATTCAAGGTGCCCGTCTGACAGGGGTATGGTGGGGATCGCGACCGTGGAACGGCAGCTGCGTCTTGCGGAAGGAGAGCCGTTTTAGCGTCAACTTGATGCAAATTTATCGCGCATGGGTCTTATAAATTGATATTACCGCATAAATATTAATCCATAAAGTTAGAAATTTCGCGAATCGAAAGAAAAGTAACTGCACATTTTAAAAAGGCCATTTTCAAAAAATAGTTTTTTTTCGCGATTTCGTACTACCGCTTTGCGGGTACTTTATCCGCGTTCCCGTCGAACTACGTCTTATCGAGGTTTTACTGTACTATCGAGCTTAATGTATCTCCTGTGCAGCTGCACTAGACACATACAGAAAAATGAGCGTTTCTTTAGCTTTCATTTTTTACATTTTGCGCTTATAGACCGAGACATGGCCCACCTCCCTTTTTTTATGAACTTCAGGTGGCAAGGAGGTGGGCAATGACTCAGAATATTACGGTATATGAAAACTGAAACTAGAGTGTCCATTCTAACCACCAGATGTTGTAATCTGTCCAGAAATGCATCGGAGGCTTTGCAACGAGGCTCGTAAATCGTCGATCACGGTTGATCGGTTTTGATGGGCGCGGTATGGAAAGAGTTGGCACTGAAGCCATTTTTGAAAAAGGTCGTTTCTGATCTTATATTGTTTAAAAGGTTAGTTCCTACATATACCAAGTCCTATATTACAAAACCGCCTATTCATCTCAGGGCAAGAGTAAAACACGTGGACTCTTTTTCTCACACACTACCTTGTCTGGACCAGTGAAAGCCCTACAATACGCGCATGTTCCGAATGATTTTATTATAACTTGTTGTGAAGAGAGTCTGATAGGTACTCATTCAGATGAGACTCCTCTTTTTCTCCGCGGGAGAAGCCATCGCTTTCAACTCGCCGACAAGCGCCCTTTGTCGACCACTTCACTCAGAAAAAAATTCTTCCCAAAAAGGGCGTGTCGCAATCTTTGAGTTGTCACCACAAAAGGATGATCTCAGAATTGACTTCAGTGCCCCTTTAAGAGCACAATCAAAGGTTAGAAGATGGAGCACAATCAAAGGCAAAGACAGAGCATAAGACAGAGTCCGTGGATCTGTGTTTACCTTGAAGGAATCCTCATTCCCCATTTGTGGCTGAGAATGAGCGAGTTGAAGTGAGCGAGCAATCACGATAGGGTGCTTACTTGGCCATGGCTGACTCAGTGAGGAAGACGTGAAGTGGCCACTTGACCTGGTACGTCATGCCGATCGTTTCCCAACCGGAAAGGGGCTCTGACGACGAGTCTCCATCGCCTGAAAAAAATTATTTCAGGATATTTTCTCCTGGGAAAATGTTATGCCACTAACCAAGAACACACAACAGACCTTTTTGATTACAATGCAATTAAAAGCAAAGGTGCAAGCGAGCTGCACCTTTGCATTTAATTGCATTATAATCACAACCTTGAAATGCAAGCCTTTCACCCTTGTTGGTCTTAGACTGGTGGCAGCTGATGAAACCTGTTTGCTCTACTGACGTCTAACCCCTGGTTAGCTCAGTTGGTAGAGCGCTCCACTGGAAATGGAGAGGTCCCGGGTTCAATACTTGGACCAGGCGGATTTTTTCGGTCGGGCACCAGTCACCTAACTGAGTGTGGAGATTTGTGCTTGTCCCTTGTCCCTCTTGTTCCCCTTCTCCAGGAATTATTTTCGCCTTTCTTGTAAGACCTTTTTGGAATGACAAGTGCCGTTTGGGAGTGCCCCCACCCGTAAGAACACATCGGCATTGTGTCACTACTTTTGTTTGCCACATACTACCGATACAAAAAAGAATTGTCAAAAAAGACAAAAGGTTGTGCAGGATGGTGCACTCCGAAAATGATAACGGCAGGAATTAAGGCCAAAGAAGAGGCTTTAAGCGTGCACAAAAGCTCATCCGAAAAAAAAATCTATTTTGCATCCCCTTCCTTACATAAACATACATCAATGAACTCAGTGGTTCTCAACCATTGATGTCTTGCAGGCCCCTTGTGGATAGACAGCAGGCTTGTACAAGATACTCACTAAAAGTATTTAAGTTAAGTTACTGAGTACCACGAAAAATAATAACTGAGTAGAGTACTAAATACTCAAATTTGTAAAGTAATTGAGTAAAGTACAAAATACTTCAAAAAAGTAACTCGTTACTTTCAAGACACTCTCAAGTTACAATTTTCTCTGCAATTCATTGTCAAGCACAACCAACGTAAAAAAAAAATTCAAGTTTTTTCTTTTTTCTTTTTAAACGCTGTAGGTACGTGGAGACGGAGTTTGACTTTCGAGGAGTTTGCAGGGACTTTCAGAATGAAAAACTCCAAAGGCTGCTACGCTCGCAACATTCGCGCTAACAAAGTCGCTCATTGCTGTCTTTTTTTTTTTCCTTTGGGGGGGGGGGGGGGGGGTGCTGAGTGCAGGTGCACTTGAGCCCGAACGGGGCCCTGGCCCCGGAGCATAGAGTTGCGCTTGCTACGCTCGCTCGAGTTACAGTAATCCAAATGTTTGCTTCAGTGGAAGCATTCATTGGAGGCGCAGCGCTCGGCTCGCGAGGTCACCTATTGTCTTGATTATCGTCTTCGTTCGAGCCTATCGTCTTGATTATATCTGCCTTGTGTGATGTGCTATTGAGCTCAGCTTGGGGAATACCTGTGCCATCAGAGTGCACCAACCAACCAATTGTGGAGCGGACCGTCCCTGAAAAAAGTGGGTCTATAGACCTTTCCATCGCTTATCACCAGGGTGAAAAATGCAGAGTCACTGAGGTGTGGACGCGTGCGCAGCGTCTTATATACCACACAGCAGAGTAATAGTGCATGCTCAAAAAGCGCTCCACAGCACAGCAGACAAAGATGGCAGCGCACAGGCGATAGGTGCAAATGTTTGTTAACTTAAAGTCCTAATAACCAGGGTGTTCTTAAAAATGCTGTTCAAATTTTAGTGACTGTTGTATGTTATGCAATAAACACAAAAGTTCTTAATTTGTTATACTGAATACCTGGATTAACTTGTATTTTTCCTTTTACATATTCAATCTCGTGTTTGTAAAACAAGAAATAGCTAATTAATCAGTTGTAACGCGCTCACGGAGAGGTACAGAAGGCAGGCTCACTCAAATAAGCAAAATAAATAAAATACAACTATTTTCCCCCCGTGGGGACAACCGTAGGGACATTTGCACACCCGGGTAGGGTCAAATAGGGACTTTTTTGGTGCGGACGTGGGAACTTTCCGGTTCGGCCATCTGACAACACTGCCGTGGTGGGCGCCGGCGGTCATTCGTGCTACCGAAGACAGGGTTGCCACTGGTGGCTACTTTTCGCCAAATTGGCTACTTTTGGGGGCGCTTGGCTACCGAAAATCACGCATGGCGATTTGGCGAATTTTTGGCTACTTTCTGCGGCCCGTTGCGGCTCTCAGTAGTATCGCAAAGACATGTTCCCGGGCCAAAGCGTGCTCGTTCTGCAAGCTGTGTTCATGTATCTTAAAATGCTGGAAATGAGCAGGCTGAATGAAAAAAATAAAGAAACACCGAGATCATCTAGCTGGATCCTGCACAAGCTGACCTTGTGCAGGTACCAACTTTGCATTCGAGAACAATGCTTCAGTTTTTGTAGAAAATGGCTAGTAAACTGCAAAAACTGCAAACGCGCATTCCTAATGGAACACCTGCACTCCGCAGGCTTCAAGCAATCAGCCTGGAGGTTGTAATGGGGCCCAATGCTTGCCGGGAATTTTTTAGTTTGTCTTCTCACCTTTTCAGCACCTCTAGGAATGAGCTGGAAGCGGAGATCCGACTACCGTGGTCTGTTTTTGCCACGAACGAGACGAGCTCTGCGTTAAGCTTTTGGTACTAGGCACTGGTTTTCAGGAATGCTGACGCTATATGCCCTTTCCCAGAGGAATCGCGGGCGCCGTCAAGATTCTTCCAGTCTCAAATGCCGAAGCAGAGAGAGCATTCTCCCACGTCGCTGACCAAAACAGAACTTCGCAATAAGATGAAGCTGGACCTTCTGGAGTCCACCCCAAGAATAAAGTTTGGCCTCCGACTGCAGCAGAAAACATCATCTCGATACATGGTCCCAGATGAAGTGCTTCAAACAGATGAAGTGCTCCAGAAAATGACTGCAAACTATTCCGAGGCCAGCAGCATCTACTAGAACTTCGCCGCAGTGTTTGATATTAGTTTGAAGCGTTTGAAGCGCTTGACCCTCACCCTTGTGAACTTCTGAACATTTATGCAATTCACGTCCGAGTACGGCCGGTACGTGCACAGTAAACTCAAGACTGCCAGTTATTAAGCTTTAATATAGTGTTCGCTATTTATTTCCTGTTTTTAATACCTTTATATTGTACATATTTGGTGTGGCTACTTGTTGGCGAAATCTCAAATAAAATGGCTACTTTTGGCTACTTTCTGCTCGTGATTAGGCGACTTTGACTCCAAACCCAGTGGCAACCCTGACCGAAGACAATGCTGCGTACGCCGTGAGCGATGGGCCGCCGAATTGGAGCCGTGTAGTCGCGTCTTACGAGTCTTGTGCGCGAAGAGAGCTTAGTGACACAAAAGAGCGGTGTGTGCGACTGCGTACGGATGCAGAGGCATTTCTTAAGCTGGAAGGCTTTCTTTTATATGCTTTCACTCCATAACATAGAAAAATAAACTCCGGTTTACTGTCGACTCTTACCAGACACTTGTAGAACCCGCCCTCTCTCCGACACAAGTGCCCTCCCTCTGGCTTGTAGCCTTGTACACATCTCATGCTTTCACCCGCATGCCCTTCTGCTTCGGAATCTATGTTGCTCTTGGGCTTGGCCACAAATAAATTGTAAGAAAATGTGCTTTGACGTTTTGCCGTTAAAAGACACGACGCATGTCTGCTCGGCTTGAGGCTGCGACACCTGCTTCTCCGTGTCACCTCTTTCAACAGAAGCACGGAAATGCACTGTATTACCTGGCACGAAATGCATCTGCAATGGCAGGGCGCCTAGCCAAAATAACTGGAGTTCAATATTTTACAAGCTTCCCGTCTCTAAAGAAAATAAAAAATAGAAAGTAACTTAAAAGTAACTTTAAAGTGAGTACTAGTTACTTGAAAAAAGTATTTAAGTTAGAGTACTAAATACTGACGTTTGAAAGTATTTGCAAGATACCAAGTTACTCACAAAAGTATTTAAGATACAGTAACTTGAGTAGAGTATTTAAGTTACGTACAAGTCTGATAGACAGAGGTGATGGAGGACCTCGCCCGGGGTGAAGGGAATAGAGAGATATAGGTTAATCATGATAATAATTTAATATAAATGAATATAACTAATTGCTAGTGCAAAGCAGACTTATCTCATTGACTTACACACGAGAGAATTCACCCGAAAATTGGAATGTTTCTTCTCAATGTGGAAAAAGACAGCTTATACTGCCGGGCTTGACTAATGAGACAAGGCTTCGCGGACCCCCATTTGAGAACCACTGAATTCACTGGTGGTAGAGGTCCAGCTCTAACGTGACATTCCATGTTAGATTATACCTAGGTGGGGTTTCGTGTTTCCAGAGTTTACTTCTCGCGAAATTCGGAGGGTGTTTTTCGAAGTTTATTTTTGCTGAAAATTCGAGGTCCATTAGAGTTTCTTTTAGTTGGATCGCCAATTCTCCAAAATTCCGAGTTTATTTTACCGTGTTCCCAATTTTTAAAATTCAAAAAACAAAATAAATGAAGTTTAGATACAAACTTACCCTAAATTCATCAGAACTCACCTTTATCGAATGATAGTTCTGCAGGTGCATATGGCATTGACAAGCTTGCCATTGGCAAAACTAGCTATCCCGCTATGGATATTGCAAAGAGTTGTTGGCTCAAAAACAGTCGATACATTAAAATAACTAAAAACTCTAGGACGTAGTCGCTGGGAAGCATGTAAGCTTCAGCTGCATTCCCCCTCCATTAAAATCTATGGGTTCATAACTAGTATGGTCCGAAACTGAAAACAAGCAATGGCTTTTGTTGTTGTTACCCAAAGGTACCATTACCTGTCACCCTGTGTATCCTTGAAGTGGACATCGTGCGGCGAAGCCCATATTACGAATTCAAACTACCTCAATTTGAGTGAAGGTTTGTTGTTTTCCTCTTAAAGGAGGTCATATTGCCGCGCGCACAGCTGGCCAAGTAGGCAGCGCGCGCGTGGCCCAACGGTTATCGCGCCTGCCTCCCACGCCGAAAGCCATGGTTCGATTCCTGGCAACGATGTGTCTTTTGTTAATTCCTGCAATTTAGTGTTCTAGAAAATTCGAAAATCCTGTTGCTTGTTCGAGGTCCGAATGTTCCACGCGTCGAACCTTCTACGCCGATTATTCCAGAAGCCCACGCGTGTACATAAGGGGCTTCGCGTGGCGAGCCAAAGTCAGTTTCGCCTCAGCGTTCGATCTTGCTGCTTCGCCGCCTTCGACGCCTGCGACGCTCTCTTATCTTTCTTTTTCCTTTTATTTTTGGGCACAAGTTCGCCCCATTAAACGCTCAGTTTACTCAGTCATTCGCCGCCTCATCACTTGTCATTCGTGACAATATGTTACTCAATGTTTTGCCATCACAAGTTAGTTCAAGTCACTGTAAACGATTAGGAATGTAAAAAAAATAAAAAGTGGTTTTCTTTTAAATACTGACGCGCAATTTTGATACATTTAGAGAAATGAGCTGTGTTTCTGCATTAATAACAGACCTACAATACTGGATAAGCATATTCTACTTATACATTCGGAAAGTGCATTTAAAGGGCGACTCCGGTCAAGAACGAAACCAAAATAAACGAGCTATCGCTTTAGTGGCACGAAATATGATCACAGCAGAAATATTACGTCATAGTGAAGCCGCATACTCCACTAAAACCGATCTTAAAGATGCGACCAGCTGCTCTTTAGCGGGTGGCAAGCAGGTTAGCTTTTAGTCGAAAAATACTGGCGCAGCTCCCTCGCGATGTCACGTCGCAGTAGAGCTGTAGTCGTACGGCTGAAGATCAGCGTTGCCATCCCTCTAGCAGAGTTTCGATTTTGCCGTAGACGCCCGAAACCAAACTTTGAGCCGTGATATTTATGAAACTACACATAATATCAAGAAGAAAAAAATTATACCTTGTAATTCAGGGACACTGCTTTAGCTAAAAACAGTCGCAATCCAAAATTTAAAAAATATTGACCAGAGTTGAGTTGTTTTATAACGGGCCAGATTTGGCCCTTGAAAGTCTTCCGACCGGCCCACGGCCCAGTCCCAGCACCTGCTGCTTGCAATGCAAAAAGAAGTGCGCGTAAAAAAATGGTGCAACGACGCGCTCTAAATGCACAAACTAAGATACCAGAAAGATGACAAAAACTGCATCGTAAAGCGGGCCAACTGGCCATATTAATTGAATGTTGTCATCGTCAGCATTACCATTCGCAGTCCCCTCATGTCTGTAACTATACGTTAAAATTCCATTGTGTTCTCGTGTACACAGTGCTTAGTTTCCTTTGTCTTAACTATCGCATATTGTCAGCATCAGTTTTTAGATGCGGAGCATCTCTTGCTCGGGTCTATGTCCCGCGGCGTCGGCGTCGTAGTCCGCACTCACACTACGCATGCGCAACTCTCCTCCTCTAGTCTCCTCTCCTTCAAGTGTGAGCGGTAGCGCGCTGCGCGCGTTCCCCATCACGTGACCGGGGCGGGGTCTGAGGCGAAAGTGTTTCCCCGGAGGAGGGAAAGGAGGAAAGTTTTCGGCGCGCGGGTCGCAGCGCCAGGCCAGGCCTTTCTAGTGGGGTGAGCTTTATCCGCAACTCCACGGCTGTCGTCTGCTAGCATTTCCCGACCGCTCGCGTCCGTTGCAGCCTAGATCTCGCCGGCCAGCCTGGTCTCGACGAGGAAACCTGCAAGCGCTGTTAGGGCATTTTGCGCCGCCTTACCGTGCGGTCTAATTAAACTTTCAAAATTACTCGTGCTATATCAGTTCACCGCTGTTGACTCCACTTCACTCCGTTCTTCCGATGAAGTGTGATGAAAGCAACAGTCCCGTCAGTTAGTGGGTTGGCGCAAGCAAGTGTCAGCACCACCCCGATGCTCCGCATCATGATCCCCATGGTTCCCCTCGGGAAGATGGTGTAATTTTTTCATTAAAATTAGTCTTTTGCACCGCATAAATCTGCCACAGTTCCCATGTGCTTTGAGTAATGACTGATGATTTTTCTTAGCCACACATGTTGTGTAATGTCATAATTTGGTAAATATCAAATTTCAAATCCAAGCATGTGTATTAATGCACTTGGGGTTTTCTAAATACTTACTCTAGCATTGATTTCTGTGTTTAAATACTTATATTGGCTTACTTATTCAGTCTTTCTTTGTTTATGATTACTCTTTTTTTCCCCGGCCCTCGAGACTCCGACAGATCGCTAATCCGGCCCCTTAGCCAAAACATTTGGAGACAACCTTTCTTTTATACGAAGCAGTTCGTTGGCAAATAATCTGTGGATATGTCTCTAAAACAAGTTTCTCTGTGTTTCGTAAATGTTTTATCACAGAAATCTTCTATTGTAATTTTTTATATTTTGTGTACCATGTTGTAAACTTTTCATCAAATGAATTGAAAAAAAAAAAAATTACAGGAGGACACTCAAGACTGTTTACGTGTAGGAAGGCGAAAGCATTATAGTCCCGCGGGAAAATATTTTTGAGTAATGTTTCTATACATATTAAAGTTTAGGAAGACGTATAGGACGACGTCCTAGAAAACGCCAAGTATGACATCATGATGGCGTCTAGGATGACCTGTAGGACAACATCAAGGACGGCTTCTAGTACGACGCCGAGGTCAACCGCTCGGACGACTTCAAGGGCAACGTCTAGGACTCTTCTAGGACAACCTCTAGGATGACCTTAAGGATGACGTTGAGAAAGACGCCTAGAGGACGACGTCTAGGACGACATCTAGGATGACGTTAAAGGGGCACTGACACCCCAAAGAGCGTATCTTTCTTATTGTCTAAAACGACCCAAGTTGTAGTCATAGACACAAAAAAAAAACCGCGTCGCGAAAAAAAATTTCCCCGCGAGCGCGCGCGCCTTTTTATTTTTGCCGTTTAAATCTCCCGCCGCTACCTCCTTGCTTCTTTTGATCGGCGACGTCAAAAATCAGGAAATTTAGAAGCTTTGTAGCGACATTTCTATAACATTTAATAACGGCAATCGTAAGACATGTTTTTTAACGCAATAGCGAACGCACTACGGCCCCTCTTTTTGAAATACCAAAAATCAGAGTTCGGTGAGATGTCCCTTCCTAGATTTCTGTCCTCTCTCAGAAAACTTGGCGGCGCTCGAGCAGATTGGCGAGTAGGGGAAGAAACCGGTTTCCGCGCCGGCTCCCTTCTATCGCGCCAGCTCGCCTCCTCCTCCCATAGGGTCAGCGGAGGTCCGAGAGAAAGTCGAGTCGCAGGAGACCGCAAAATTTGACTGACTGCACTGGCGGGGATCGCGCGGAAACTTCAAATTCGGCATTTGGAAATTGTTTTTTTTAATTCACAAATACTCAATTCCCAAGTTTCGAATTTCGAGGGTAATGTCCCGGCACCGTTTTCAATCGTTTCGGATAATAAAAAAAAAATATGATTTTGATGTGTCAGTGCCCCTTTAAGAATGACGTGTAGGACGACTTCTGGGACAACCTCAAGGACGATGTCGAGAACGACACCTAGAGGACATCTAGGATGATGTCGAGAACGACGCCTAGAAACCGACGTCTAGAGGATATCTAGGTCCTCTAGGCCGACGTCTAAAGGACGTATAAGTCCTCTAGGACGACCTCAAGGACGACGCCAAGGATGGCGTTGTCCTTGAGCATACGATTCGGCAGTGCGTGCTTGACGACATATTTTTATGACTATCTTTCGGCCACAACAACACCGCTTTTTTGCTCAATGGGACAAGTAAGGCTTTCGCTTTATAATTATTTTTATGTGCATGCTTCAGTACGAAATTGAAGGCTGTGCAAAGTACCCTAGCGAAGCCTTGGCAATCTCCATGCCTCATACTTCAAAATTTTATCTCTCCGAAGAAAATTAGCCATGGCGTTCACATATAGCTGAAAGCTCCTCCCAAGAACATGGCTTTAACATATATTTTTTACATAAATATGAAGAATGTGACCCGGACCATCACAGTACGATCCGACATGGATCGGACCCTGCAGTGAAGCACTCACTCAGGGGCGGGCCCACCGTGATGCGAAACCGTTCGGCCAAGTTTTCGTCCTCAGACTGCAGCAGGCTGCAAGACAGCTGGAACGCCTTATTCACCTCTGCAAGGAAAGTTCAAAGTTTAGTAATTGTAGCAAGTTGGATAAGTTCCAAATCTACATAACAGCGTGCCCCCCAAAATAAATTTAGTGTTTCCTTCATCGCAAAAATAAAGTACACACTGCCGAACGCGCAGCCTTGGCCCAAACATAGCGATAGCGGTCTGGACCAGATGCCAAAATTTCAGAACTAACCGTCATCTTATTAAAACGTTAAGAGCAATTTCCCGAAACTTTTCAATGGATAATTTGCGCCATTCAGCCCCAGGTACTCGTGGGCTCTGTCAGCCACCATTTTACCGTTGAAAGTTTCCAAAAATCGCTCGCAACTTTCGAATAAAATAATGGTTTGTTCTTAAACTTTGGCATCTGCTATCACACCCGATGTAACATCTTTACCTACTGCTATACCACACCTGATGTAGACCTCCCCTGCTTGGGCAGTGCTCCTGCCTGCAGTATCTGTAAATCAATAAAATTAAAAAATACGGTTCAGACGGCTACCGCTACATTTTGGCAGAAACTGAGCGTTTGACGATGTGGTTTATTTTTACGATTCAAAAAAGACTAAATTTTGTTGGGGGGGACACCTTGCACATATATAGGCACACACATTTTCCAACAGATGCAATGTTGTGCTAAGGAACCGTGATAACAGCTTGTCATTGCGAGTCAACAACGATGGAAAGAACGCAAAACGACATAGTGACCCGCACAGTGCACTTGGACCAGAATAGGCTTGAAAAGAGCACGACGCTGATTGTCGTTTTTGCACGTAGAAAGAAAACAATGTGACTTGCGATGTTGCAACCACGGGTCTTAGTAACATTCCTAGAAACAAATTTTCATATTCTTGATATCACACTCCTCAGAAATTACAAAAATATTGACATATTTTCAGAATACCCATGCCTTACTCTTTCAAGCGTGCTATCCATTAGATCGAAATTCAAAATAGTTATTGAGAAAGCGGCAAATAAAGGTAATGTCAAAATCAACATTCAAATTTTATTATTTATTTTATTTATTATTTATTCATACTGTTGGCCTACAGGCCGTTACAGGAGTGGGATATTGGTTAAACACCCAATTTTTAACGCACAATTCCACGAGCAATACATTTCATGATTGTTTCTGCACAAGAATGCATTCAAAACATAGGCAAACAAAGAAAACAGAAAACACACACAAAAAGTAAATAATTAGATCCTAATTTTTCTGTTCTCTCCGTTGGGGTGATGTTACATGTCGCATAACTTCAGAGTCAAGCAGGCAGTCTAAAAAACACAATATTTTGCGCGTTTCTTTTTTCTTTTTTTTTTTGGCCAGAGTTTAATTATTATTTATTTCACACCATCAAACTTCTCGTAACTTGTCGGTAACAAGCTGTAATGCCTCCATATTGTACCATATTACGACACCTGACGTCACGTCTTCAGTGTTGCCAGTAGAGCATCTCGGCCTATCGGACCAAACTTGAAACTATTACAGTAACTTTGCGAAAAAAAACAATGATTGGGACTTGTAATTTGGGTTACTAGTTCAGATGGGTAATCAATATGATGAACCAATTTTGAGCAGATGAGTGACTGTCGAAACTTGCCTTTAAGATCTCGTCTTTTAAGATCTCGCTTCCTTGACACACCTATAAATTTACTTTCTTCAAAACAGAAGACTGTCTCATTTGATGCCAAACACAATTTATGGACTACACTCCACGGACTATAGGAGTCTAAAAGTTGAAATTTTATATGGTGCAGACTCTTTACAGGTGTGGACCACTACACAAGGATGTGTCTTTTAAGACTGCTCATTATGAAAAGATGTGACAAATTTTGTGAATGACAGAGTAAGCTAATGATAATTTATGTGGGATACAAGATTCCTTGTGAGCTAACAAAGCAAGCATACCTGACAGGTGCTTGCTTACAGCCAGCACAGAATGCTTAGCCAATGATTAGCCAATACTTAGCCAACATTTATCCGGCACATATTATGCATGCCTTCGATTAGCCAGCCCATATCCATTACTTAGCCGGCCATTAGCCAACCCTCTACCAATACTCAGCTACCAGGCAGCCAATGTAGAGCCAACACTTAGTTAATTCTAGGGGTGTGCAAATATTGAATTTTTCGAATACAAATAAGACGAAAAACGGGCTTCGAATATCGAATCGAATATGTATCTAGTAAACAAAAATTACAAAACAAGAGGTAACATAGGTTTTATTGCCTTTTTAAAATAAATCAATGCAACAGCATTTTACTAGGCTGCAGCAGGCTAAAGATACTTCTAGTAATGCACTCATTATAAATTATCGTGTCATTTCTGCCAGTGGAAAGACCCATTCACTCGGGAAACCTGCGAAATTTCACTGAAGTTTGAAGAAGTTCGACTTGTGGACAGTCGTTCCCGGCTGCTACACGAATATTTCGAATTTTGGGAAATAAATAATTTAGAAAGTAAGTTTATTTTATATTTTATAAAATGGTTACCAATGTTTACACCATAAAAAAGCGAAAATGTGCGCTTTTAACGCTTTCATAAGTTATTATTGTGAACCAGTGATGCAAATAAACCCAACAAATACTGCATTTTTCTCTGCCAGGTGGAACCAACTGTTTTTTTTTTTCGTTTTTTTTGCGCATCCACACAAAAGTTGAGCTTCAGTCGAACATCACGTTGAAAGTTAGAAAAAGTCGAACGTGGTCGCACTCGAACCTGGGCAGGTTCGCGACATCCCTAGTCTTGACCACGTGGTTTTGACTGCGCGGGAGTGGCGGGAGTTGTTGTCGATGGCGATGCAATGTTCTGTTCGCACCTAGCGTTTTCTTTTTTTAATTTTCAAACATTTATATTAAATATAACACTCTCGAGATTTATTTTATATTTATATTTCACTCTCGAGGTTTATTTTATTGTATCAATTTATATAACGCGCAATTACATCACATATTGCTATAAAAGTGCCACACAACAAAGGGCTTGGTGAAAAAGAAACCGAAACTGATCCTCTCTTGCTGCCATCGGACAGATAGAGACGAAGCAGACCGATAACGCACGCATCATAAGCCTTTCTCAGTGAATAAACATATTCATTGGGGAATGCGTGGCAGGCAGATTATTCGTTACTTGCTCGAATATTCGTAGTTTGTGGGAATATTCGCTGCTTTTCCCGAATATTCGGCTTTGGCCAAATATTCGGGAACTTCCGAATATGCAATTTTCGAATCGAATACGTTTCGAATAAGGAAATTATTCGATTCGTATTCGAAATTTCGAATATTCGCACACCCTAGTTAATTCTGATCCCACATTTAAGGGGGGACGCAGGCCTTGGAAACTGAAAAATCGTGAAAAGGTCGATTTTTTGATAACCATATTTTTGGGTTGTTTATCTTCAAATCTACCTTCCCTGTAATTATCACCACTAAAATCGGCGGGGAAATGTTAAAAATAAAACATTTACGGGGCCTGGGTAGCTTTTAAGTGGCAGTCAAGCGCCAAAATCAAACGAAATTTCGCGCTATTGGCGCTCCCATTCTTTTTGGCCAACGACCGCCATTTTTGTCTTATTTTGAACGCGAGTTCCTTCTCTTTTCTCCTGATTTTCAAAATGGCGTCAGCCTCGTGGTTTCCACGCGGTCGGCGTTTTGCCATGTGGCAATTGCACAGCCGTGATTAAACAAAGCGCGCGCTCCTGAAGCGCGCGGGGGAGCACGCGGCTACTATTGGCCGCAACGCGCGTCCTCTCCGTTTTCCTCTGTCGCTGCCGGTCGCGTCGTCTGCAACGGTAGTGGTCTCCTTGCTTGCCCCGTGCATCGTTAGCTCCACTTTGCTTTTTGCCTTCTTTACGATCGTTCCCACTGAACTTTGAGCAGCTTCTTGTAGCTTGCCCATCTATTTCATAACCGCACACGATGCATAAAACGAAGTACAAGACAGCGCGCACATTCGGCATGCGAAAGCGCTCCATGAAGCTGATCAGGATGGCAAAGTTGGAAGTTTCTGCACAGCGTGCCCCCAATGGTTATCACGTCGACACCTCCAGTAATGGACCTTCCGTGCCATCGGCTGTTGCCGCTGAGGAAGACGCCGTCACTGTGAGTATGTGTGGTGTCCTGAGCACATCGACCGCTGCAGTTTCTTCCAATATTGCGGGCTCCAGCGCTCGCCTGGCGCCTACTGCGAGTGGGAGTGCGTCGTCCAGCGCCCCTCTCGTGACAGAGTTTCTGACGCGCGAAGAAATCGAAGTCGCTGCAATACATTGTGATACTGTTCAAGCCAAACTTGGCACTATGCCAGCGACCCAAAGGAAGCTTCAAGCCCGATCCCACACCTGCCACTGCAACAAGCGAAGGTGCGAAATTTCGTCTCGTTCAGATGGACGTTTTTAGCAACCTGCTCTCCTGCACGGTGTGCAAGCCTTGCTTGAGGACTGGGTTGACTGTACAAGAGGGCACCAAGCTGGGACTGGCCACAGAACTCGAGGTCACATGCCCACTTTGTGGCATTGTTGCAAGTTCCTGGAGTTCACCACGCCAACAAGGCTCGATGGCCTTCGAAGTCAACATCTGATTCATAACTGCTATAAAGCAGATTGGAAAGGGGCAGACAGCTCAACGATTTTTGGGCTGCCATGAATGTCTCCCACAGAGGTCTCCACCACAAGACATTCCAGGAGCACCTGAAGAAGACCTTCAGAGAGCAAGAGGCCCTGTGCATGGACAAGTTTTACGCCGATTCAGCCGCTGCTGTGAAGACAGCCTACGAGAAGATGGACGCAAGCTTCTGCGAGGACATCAATGTGGTGTACGATGGAACATGACAGAAGTGTGGGTACACGTCCCACATCAGCGTTGGATCAGTGATCGAGTACAGTCGAACCCGGATAAATCGAAATGAAAGGAGATTGTAAAAAAGTTCGATATATCACTAATTTCATATACAAAAATAAATTAACTTAAGCCCCAGTTCAAATTTTCGCGCGCCTCTGCTAATATCGAAGGCCGGGACAAACGCGACCTTACCAAATAGAGCCTCTAAAAGCCGCTAAATACAGTAGAGCTTAGTTAGTGAAGATCACAAACACCGCCGTGTTTACGCGACATTGTTTGCGACTGTTAACGCCTGGCCACGACCTCCACACACCTCCACACAGTGCCAACAACAAAACACAAAAATAATTAAAAAAAATGAAAAAAAACGGAAAAAGCGAGTTCCATAAAAAAAACCTCGATCCACAGAATAAAGTTAAGCAAGCAACAAAAAAGAAACCTCACTAAATTCAGGAAGCAAAAAAAAAGAAAGGCAAAAAAAAAAGAAAAACGCGCAAAGCAAAAATCGCAAAAGAAAAAGGTAAACAAAGAAGGCGTTCAAAGTGTGATTGCTCAACCGTTGTTGTCGACACACTCAACTTTTTTTTTTATTATTATTTTATTTTGGGATTAAGGAGTCTCACAGCGCAGCAACAGCGGTGTTGGGGCAAAGAGCGTACGCTACCTTTCCAACAGCGGGCACTCCCTGCCCTCCCTACGTGTGCGCGTGTGCCTTTCCCCTTGCTTTTGCCATCTCCACTTTTTTTATTTTTTTTACAATTGCTTTTTTTTTTTTTTACCACTGCTTTTTTTACTGCGTGTCCCCGTGCACATGTGCTAAAATGGCAGTCTGCCAGAACCGCAACGCGAGCCATGTGCTCGCCGCCGGCGCATTGGGAGAAGCGACGGGTGCCGTGCTTCGTTCGCTATATCAAGTGTCCCCACCATGGGAGTTCAATACAAAAAAACATCGCTCCTATGCAATTACATACTATTTTCAAGGATATGCTTGGACTGTTCGATATAAACAATAATTCTAAATACCCGGGTGTGATATAACCGGGCTCGACTGTACCATACAGGCCTCATCTTGGACACCGTGGTTCTATCCAACCTGTGCCTTGGATGCCAGATAGGACCCAAGCCTGGAGATGAAGCATGCAACAGCTGGCGCATGCATCACATTTGCCAAAAGAACACAGACGCCAAATCTGGAAGGATGGAGGTTGACGCAGCCCTGATGCTTTTCAACCAGTCTCTCTCGAAGCACAACTTGCGTTACACGACACTCGTCTCCGACGGGGACAGCAGAACCTTCTCTGCACTCGTGGAAGAGAATGTCTATGGGCTAGTGCCCATCGTGAAGGAGGAGTGCCTTAATCATGTTCAGAAGAGGATGGGGACGGCACTGCGCAACATCGTCCAAAGGAGCGACAAGCCGTTGAGTGGCAAGGGAAGGCTGACAAGGCCCTCATCGACAAGCTCACCGACTACTATGGCTGGGCCCTACGAAACAACTCGAAGGACGTGGCATGCGATGCAGCGTGCAGTAATGGCCACATACCATCACGTCACGTCGACTAACCAGGAACCCCACCATGAACTTTGCCCGGAGGAAGCTCAATCGTGGTGCCGGCATACAGCTGCCGAGGCAAAGGGCGAGCCACAGCCCCAGCATAAGCACAAGCTCCCAGACTACGTCGCTGCAGCTACGCTGCCCGTCTACCAACATCTATCACAGGCTTCTCTTCTCTAACGCTGCTTGGGGGCAAAGACACAGAATGCATCCGAGTCTTTCCACTCTGTTCTGTGGTCCCCGATACCCAAGGCAAAGCATGCATCGCTGATTGCTGTTGAAATGGCACTGCATGAAGCAGTATTCAGATTCAACGTCGGCTGCTACAAGGCTAAAATAGAGATCTCTGTCTCAGTGGGACTCCAGCCAGCCCATCTAGCCCTCCAGCGAGCTGCCAAGAAAGATGACCAGTGCATGCATAAGGCCAGCAAACGACAGCAAGAGAAGACAGAGGCGGAACAAGAAAGTGCACAGGGTCACTTCCAGCTACTCTGCAGGGTCATTCTAATGCAGAAAGTGTGTCTAAATTTCGACCGCCGTTTGCTCAAAATGGATTTTTCCTCTGCCGTGGTTGCTAATCCCTGTGATATCTCAGAAACTGCTTATCCGATTTGCGTGCTGTCTTTTGTTCCTAAATAACTTTGTGAAAGCATGACAATCTTTTTTTTTTTTTTCAGAAGTTGGGCTAAATATTTTTAATAAACAAAAAAAATGATGATGTGTGTTTGATCGAAAACTGAAACTTCAACGTTGTGCTAAAATTTGTCCGCAAAGAAATTAAAAAAGGCTCTGTTATGCCCTGGGGTACCTATCCAGCAGTCACCATGACGAATTTCAGACTACCACTGCCTTTCGCAGATTCTCCAGGACGGGGATAAGGGATACTTAGTAAATACTTAGCCATCCACTTGCCAATGCATAGTCAGTGCCTAGCCGACACAGGTACTCACCCCGCTCGGTGGCGGCCCCCCTGGGCCGGCAGAGCAGGGGCTCTGTGGCCTGGGAGAAGTGGAGGAAGAGCTCTCCACGGCCCAGCAGGAACACCTCCCGCAGCAGACGCAGCTCCTCGGGCAGGCAGCCTTCCTCCACCAGCACGCGCCAGACGTGCTGGGCAGGCCACCCAGAGAACAAGGGATAATGTTAAACATATCTAGAACACATCTTTAATGCTTCGACAGTCGTCGCCAAACACGTACAGCGGCAATAACACATTTCCAGGTGCCCGCCTAAACACCGAACCGTGTGCACCTTGGGAGGTGTTGCTATTTGTTTTGTCTTGGGACAACTATAACAGCAAGTTTGCATGGTGTTTCGCTTTGCTGGGGCTATTTATAATTTTGAAATAATGGCCTCCATGCACTTGATACACTTCTCACTTTTAACGCTTCTCGGAACTGAACTCAAAGGATGAGAGCTAACCATCCGATGGAGGAGTTCTGTAAGGTACCTCCAGTTCGAAACCTGAAACTGCCGGAACCTTGCGGAGGCGAACACGCCGAAATGAAACCGAACGGAAGAAAGGAAAGAACTTTTTGCCTTCATATTTCCATTTGACGCTTTCAAACCTTAAAGGGGTACTCCAGCGACTTTTTAAGGTCGCTGATTTGTCTCGAAATTGGCTCAACACACCGATAGACACAGCTGTACCAATACCCCAAATATTGTGAAAAAAAAAAAATTGCAAAGTTATTGAATGTTTTAATTTTGTACTCATCGTGTTTCTCATACCTGAAGTGTGACGACGAAAATGGTACAAAGTGGGCAGTAAACCACGTTCCCAACTGATTAGAAGAAGTTTGTAGGCGGGAAAAGAATTCTTGGAAGCTCATTCACTGAGAATCAGGAAAAAAACGTTTGACATACACTGTTTAAGACTACCTGCCCGACCCGTAAGTCCGTACCATTTGCGACGTCAAACCACTGGAGAGCGTGCGGAAATTTGAACGTTGGTTTCGGAATCATGTTCATTTATGGCCTTCTCCGTAGCTATTTTGAATTTCGAGACAATAAACAGCATACCGTGAAGACTGAAGGCCAGGTATTCAGAAAATGCAATTTGTTTCGGCGGCCCAAAAAACAACCGCAGCACTCCTTTAACAGATTGCAAGCACTGTATGTTCACCCACTAAATACTTAAGACAAAACCTGGGTATTGACCGTTCTTTTAGACAATACCTGTGGAAACAAAATCCGACCACTGGGAAACATCTTTTTAAAAGAACACTATTAGATCGTTAAAAGGTTAACTTTATTCTTTTATGGTAGGGGCCATATGCGGCCTATAATCCCAGCAGATTGTAGTGTATTTGAATCCAGCGGGGAAATTTACCATACGACCACGTGACCAAAACATGTAGTATATTGTCACGAATAAAAAGGAAATGCTCGATCATGACCATATATAGATAGGTTGATTGGATGACCTGAAACCATGTGACCAAAGCTACAGCGTGTTTCACGAAAGATGGACAAATTCAATATTCCGAAAACTGCTCGTCGCAACAAAAAAAATGATGATGTGTGTTTGATCGAAAACTGAAACTTCAACGTTGTGCTAAAATTTGTCTGCAAAGAATTTAAAAAAGGCCCTGTTATGCCCTGGGGTACCTATCCAGCAGTCACCATGACGAATTTCAGACTACCACTGCCTTTCGCAGATTCTCCAGGACGGGGATAAGGGATACTTAGTAAATACTTAGCCATCCACTTGCCAATGCATAGTCAGTGCCTAGCCGACACAGGTACTCACCCCGCTCGGTGGCGGCCCCCCTGGGCCGGCAGAGCAGGGGCTCTGTGGCCTGGGAGAAGTGGAGAAAGAGCTCTCCCCGGCCTAGCAGGAACACCTCCCGCAGCAGACGCAGCTCCTCGGGCAGGCAGCCTTCCTCCACCAGCACGCGCCAGACGTGCTGGGCAGGCCACCGAGAGAACAAGGGCTAATGTTAGACATATCCAGAACACATCTTAAATGCTTTGACAGTCGTCGCCAAACACGTACGGCGGCAATAACACATTTCAAGGTGCCCGCCTAAACACCAAACCGTGTGCACCATGGGAGGTGTTGCTCTTTGTTTTGCCTTGGGCCAACTATAAACAGCAAGTTTGCATGGTGTTTCGCTTTGCTGGGGCTATTTATAATTTTGAAATAATGGCCTCCATGCACTTGATACACTGAACTCAAAGGATGAGAGCTAACCATCCGATGGAGGAGTTCTGTAAGGTACCTCCAGTTCGAAACCTGAAACTGCCGGAACCTTGCGGAGGCGAACACGCCGAAATGAAACCGAACGGAAGAAAGGAAAGAACTTTTTGCCTTCAATATTTCCATTTGACGCTTTCAAACCTTAAAGGGGTACTCCAGCGACTTTTTAAGGTCGCTGATTTGTCTCGAAATTGGCTCAACACACCGATAGACACAGCTGTACCAATACCCCAAATATTGTGAAAAAAAAAAAAATTGCAAAGTTATTGAATGTTTTAATTTTGTACTCATCGTGTTTCTCATACCTGAAGTGTGACGACGAAAATGGTACAAAGTGGGCAGTAAACCACGTTCCCAACTGATTAGAAGAAGTTTGTAGGCGGGAAAAGAATTCTTGGAAGCTCATTCACTGAGAATCAGGAAAAAACGTTTGACATACACTGTTTAAGACTACCTGCCCGACCCGTAAGTCCGTACCATTTGTGACGTCAAACCACTGGAGAGCGTGCAGAAATTTGAACGTTGGTTTCGGAATCATGTTCGTTTATGGTCTTCTCCGTAGCTATTTTGAATTTCGAGACAATAAACAGCATACCGTGAAGACTGAAGGCCAGGTATTCAGAAAATGCAATTTGTTTGGGTGGCCCAAAAAACAACCGCAGTACTCCTTTAACAGATTGTAAGCACTATATGTTCACCCGCTAAATAATTAAGACAAAACCTGGGTATTGACCGTCCTTTTAGACAATACCTATGGAAACAATATCCGACCACTGGGAAACATCTTTTTAAAGGAACACTATATTGTTAAAAGGTTAACTTTATTCTTTTATGGTAGGGGCCATATGCGGCCCATAATCACAGCAGATTGTTGTGTATTTTGAATCCAGCGGGGAAATTTACCATACGACCACGTGACCAAAACATGTAGTATATTGTCACGAATAAAAAGGAAATGCTCGATCATGACCATATATAGATAGGTTGATTGGATGACCTGAAACCATGTGACCAAAGCTACAGCGTGTTTCACGAAAGATGGACAAATTCAATATTCCGAAAACTGCTCGTCGCAACAAAAAAAGGCTGGTGTCGTTTTGGTTCTGGGCTAGGGGCCTGTTTAGGAAAATTATTGAAGTCCGGGATAATTAGATTGTTAATTATTTTTCCATAATTAACTTTTTTAATATTGTCTTTAAGGGCATAGTTTCAATTAGAAAAATGCTCAGCATCATCGAAAAACACTATATCAACAAATTGCAGAACGATAGAAGACACGCGCAGCATTTTACGGCTTTATAAAAAAACCGCACAAATTCGACGGGTTTTTAAGTTTCGGTTTGCAATCGGAGCGCATCTCCGCCCTGACGACACCGTGCCCCATGGAGAAATAGTGCAACCAGCCTCTGCTGCATTGCGCAAAGACAGCGATGCACACGGTTCACATAGTTCTAAGCGGTCGCAAGTGTGGTTTATGAATGAAACATGAATATTGAAATTTAGAATATTTGATTTGTATTCGAAATTTTGAATATTCGCCCACCCCTAGCCTCGTACCGACCCAAGCAAGCATAGACGAGAAACGTTGCTCACGGTGGCTGCGACGGATCGGACGTCCTCCACGAAGGCCTCCAGCTCGAGCAGGTCCAGCTCTGGCTTTTCTCGAAGAGCATGCATGCGGTCCACAAAGATGGCTTCTTGGTCGCCGTAGAGGGACTGGCCTGAGATCAAAAGTGTCGTTGGGTAGCGTCGGTTCCCCCAAAAGAGACATTGTAATCAAAATGCCTTTCATGAAAGAAACGTCTGAATTCAATCGCATCTTGACGAAGACTGCGGTGAAGCACAGCGGAAAGCCACCCTCTTTTTTTTCCCGCACAACAACCGCAAACCGATAATCCGGGGGCTTAGACTTGCTCTCACTCTTGTTTCTATGGCAATGGTGGTGATGACACAGTGCACAATATATTTTTGAGGTTGTAAGCCAATAAAGGTAACAAAATTCGTAGAATGCAAATTTTACGACACCCGAAACTCGTTGATTCCAAGCGTGTTAGTTATCCCTCGTCAACTCAAACCCGGCTATCTTGAAATACCTGTTAAGTCAAAAGATTTCCTTGTCATGGAATGAACTCCTACAGGCAAAACGCATTTACTTATCACTTATCTCGAAAAGTTTTTTGGACCGACCTCGGACATTTTAAAATCTTGAGAACAAATATCCCCCCCCCCCCCCCCCAAAAAAAAAGACAACAGGCAGAGCACAGCTAACAATGAACTAGTGGCCTAAACATTGGTTGACAAAGAAACAACAATCCAAAACAAACACACAAAAAATGTTATAATATTTTTTAAAATTCTGCATTATTGCACAGACAACATGGAAAAAAAAAGTTCCGCGTTATGAGCGCGGCAACGTGCGGGGAGCAGTGCGCAGTTCAAGGACGCACATTGTCTTACATTTTTTTTTTCTCCCCGATCAATTTGGCAGTTTGTTTCTCTCTCCCTTGCGCTCAACGTTATCTTCCACTCTTCGTCTTCTTTCATTCTTTTTTTTTGGGGGAGAAGGAAAGAGTCCTTTCGGTTTTCTTCTTTTTTTGCGTTCTTGCTTTTTGCTTTTGCCGTCTCATCTTATGAGTGTTGTTTGTTGATGATTTGGTTGCGTTTCTGCAACAAAATTATTTCAAATGTTTCTACAACAACTTATCTCAAATTTTTTTGTTTTTATGACTGAGTTAACGAGAGTTTACTGTAGTGACAGAGAGTGGCTTGCCACAACTATACTTTATTTCACCTTACCATGAAGCGCGGAGAACACTAGATGGACCGCGGAGAATCCAATGCATTCATTTACGAGTATCGCATCACCTTTAGGAAAGGTGCAGCAACATGCGGGGCGCGTAATCATGTCATCGGTTCACAGGCATTGGATAGACTGGGATGGCTCGTAGCATCCGCCGCACTCCGTCGCAAGATGAAACGAAGTATAGCGTGCGCCTTTGGTGCAACACCATTTTTACCGTGGTGCCAAACCACAACCCCGAGCTAGGCTCACCCATCGAGGGTCCAAAGACGCAGACGACGGAGCCGGCAAACAGCACCTTCTTGGCCAGGGACGCCGAGAGCTGGTCCGGCAACAGGCGCGGCTCTAGGCCAAAGTTGTCCATCGACTCCAGGGACACCTGGTCACCGAAAAAGAAGAAAATCAAGATTAGGCAAGCAGGACCGACGCCAGAAGCACGGTCTGGAAAGGCTGGTTCAGATATTTACGTTTGAGAGCGACAGACCACGTAAAGCAGTGGTTCTCGAATGGGGGTCCACTGACCTTTCGGGGTCATTAAGGCCTTCTTAGGGTCCTCGAGGCCCTCAACCGTCAGCCAAGCCGAGCAAGAGAAGACCATAATTGCGCCAAATGCTTTCTGCCTTCAATTTATGCTTTGTACCTTTATTTTGTTTTATCTTTGTGTCAGTCGTACCAATCTTTGTATCACGTTCCCCTTACGTAATGCCCAAAAGGGCCTTTAGGGTTAAAATAAATAAATAAATGTAGAACCAGCACAAAAGACACGGACGGAGCAGAAGAAACGCGCAAACGGGACGAACGCCGACTCGCAAATGAAGTTTCTGTTTCCTGAAACAGAAAGGACGAAAAAAAAAAGGAAGGGACAAAACAGGCACTATCACTCAGACACGTGTCAAACCTCTTGCCGCATCACCCCCATAGTCGTCGCATCACCACATGGCCACCTCACTCTCGTGCGCAAAAATTCAGCTTCCTTTCTCGAAAGCACCATGGATGCTTCACTTATGTACTGGTCCCCCAGAGTGACAATGTGAAGAGCCTCGAGCACTTCTCTCGTCATTCTATTCTTGTTTCTTCCTAAAACAGTAGCGTCACCAAAGGACGTTACTTCGACGTTCCTTGGTTTATTTCTAATAGCCCAACTCTCGACGTTACTTCAGTTTATTTCTTTTATGTCGGGCCCTTCCTGCGTCAGTTCCAACGTTCCGAATAGTAACCCATATAAACCGTCTTTTGGTGACGCCAGTATTTTAGGAAGAAAAACAAATTTAGTATGACAAGAGAAGTGCTCGAGGATTTTCACATTGTCCCTTTCGGGGACCAGCGCATAAGTGAAGCTCAATTTATTTTTCGTCCTTTCTGTTTCAAGGAATAAAAAAACTTCGGTTGCGAGTCAGGGTTTAACCTGTTTGCGTGCTTCTTCTGCTCCGTCCGTGTTTCTTGAGACGTTTCTACATTGTGATCAACGAATACCAACTAGCCCGACTCTCGACGTTAACAAATCTTTTTTTTTTTTTTATTGATGCTGGCTATCCCACAGAGCTAAATACCATACCAAACCATGTGCGCCGAGTGAGAAGGGTTGATTATTCTCCGTTTGCGAGCCTCCAAGTTGGTTTGCATGCATTCGGTTTTCTTTGTTTATCCTTTTGTCGTTGTAATCGTCCCCCCCGTCGGATGGAGTGTTCCATCACTTCTGCTGATCCAGAAGGGGTCCTCGAAATCATCGGTGGTTGGGAACCACTGGTGTAAAGGCCGATTCACGCACTTGAGTTTGGCTGCGCTCCATTGCATTGCATTCTCTCTTCAACGCTTACGAGAGAACACAGGCGACATCTATCGGGTAGACTTGAAACAATTTTTGATCGCTGTATATACTTTTATAATTCTTTACGCATCATTCTTTCACCTTGGGCTTTCTGACAACGTTATAAGCGAACACTTCGCATAGACAATACATAGATGTGACCCTGCAAACACTGCAAAACCTGAGGTCTAGTTATGTGCGTTTTGGGAAATACCTATTGGAGGGCACCAGTGTTCCAGCGTGTTCTCTCGTTGTAAACAGTTACGAGAGAACGCGATGCACTCTGGCCCAGCCAAACCATAATGCGTGAACCGGCCCTAGCAACTGGGAATGTTGTGAACCCGCCGACGTTCGAGTTCAACCAGGTTTGACTTTTTTTTACTTTTAAACAACTTTTAATGCAGAGTTCACCTTCGTGCACGCACGCGCAAAACCTTCAAATTGAGCCGATGCCACCCTGCAAAGAGGAAGTGCAGTATTCGTATGGTGCACTGTTTCGCTGTCAGGCAGCCCTGGAAAGCTTTCGATCTTTGTAATAGTGCATTTCTTAATATTTTACGCTCTGTTCGTTCATTGTACGGGCTCGAAATAATTCTGATGATGCTAAAAAGCAAGCATTTCTCGCAGATTTGTATGAGATTTGATCTTGTCCTATCAGCCAGTTATCGGGGCTACCAACAGGTGACGCAAGTGTGCCGGCACGTTTTCTTGCCGCAAGTGGTTACGGGTGATTGCGACGTCTTCAATCGCATTTGGGCACGAACCGGCATGAATGGCTACACAATGCCCGCCGGTACACAATCACTTCACCGCACCCCGAACATAGACAAAGCAACAGCTCCAAAGAAGATTAGAAGGGCGCCGGACGAGGCACCTTGGACGGAGCGGTTCGGACGGAGCTGGGGTTCGAGCTCCCGACGGCCTTGCAGGGGCTGGAGCCTTCGGAGAGGCGGTAGACAAAGAACTCCGCGTAGGGGTCACGCAGCATCCCATGCAGCATCCAGCAACCGATCTGGTGGACGAGGACCGTATATCCTTCGTGCAGGATGCTGCGAGAACATCTCGTTAATTAAGAAACAAGGCATCTTTTAAGGGCCGACGTGCAAAATATTTTTCAACTAGGGAGAAAATCCTTCTCACCACCCTTCCCATTTTCCCCTCTCCCACTCTTAACTTGACGCCGGGGGGAGACTCCTTTTGTTGCTGCATCTTGGGACTGGATGAGCTGGGATACCGGCTTATCTGGCCCCAAGATGCAGCAACAAAAGGAGTTTCCCGCCGTCAATATAGCAGTGGGTGAGGGGAAAATGGGAAGGGTGGCGAGGAGGACTTTCCACCCTGGTGGAAAAATATTTTGCAGGCCGGCCTTTAACGCAGATTGTGTTACGAAATGTGTAGCATGAACTTCAGAGGACAATGGGCACAAAAGAATGCATAATTGAGAAGAAATGGCAATTAATTTAGAAGAAAGAACAAAGTCCTGAACGCACTTTGATGGGGCCCATGACACCGCGATTGTGACCTCGGCATTCTACCGCCGCGCCAATTAGTGCATAGACGCCAAGCCAGCTGGCTTTGGCTCTATCCGGGTGGTCTACACTAGCCGTTCTAATGTGAATGCCGATCGCCGTATGGCAGGATTAGGAGTTTGCATTTGGCGTCTGCGTTTTAACAGCATGTGGGAAGAAACAAGAAATCCGAGAAGACGTGCACACTGTTACAAAAAAAGGATAGAGTGTGGAACGAAATAACACGATATAACCGAAGAAAAATTATCTGCAATGCCCACCCCAAATCCGAAAGAATGCTTTCGGAAACACGTCCCGCATGTACCAACTCCATCCTTGGGATCGACACAAATCAAGCATATTTGTTTTAAATGCAGCAGCATCTCTTTGGGCAGTTCACCCCAGAAATCTTCCGTCTTTAACACGGAAAGATTCGGCCTCCCTTCTTCCTTCTCCGTTGCGTCTCTTTTCCTCCTTATCGCGACGCATGAATCGGTCATAAGTCACTCCGCAAGTGCCTCGTCGGACTAAGGGAGGCACGACATTGCCGCACACGTGGCGGAGTCGGCGACGCCCGCGGCTGCTTGCGAAGCAACGAGGGTCCAAACCCCGCTAGCCCCGTCTCTTTCTTCTATTCATCTGTACCCCTATCCTCCTGCGAAGTTCCACCCCATTCTAGGTAGTCGTTGCATGCTCCGGTTCAGAACGTTCCAGGACTTTCTCCGTGCACGAAAGAAACAGTAAGTGGCCGTTTCGGGACAGTCACCCTCTCGTTGCCGATGTAGGACGTGCAAAACTTTCCTCTTCGAGTTTGTGGGTGCAAGTTTGCCTCGCCAAATGCTTATTTTCGGTTCTACATTTGTCGACCTTTCTTATTCGTGACGATGCGCAGTTGTCCCAGTGGATATGTGCGTGTCGCAATTGGTTCGGACCCTATACGATGGAAGCTGGTCGCTCGGCCGAGGCGCACCGTTTGTCCTCGCAATAGCTCGAGAGAGAAAAGGGTGGACTGAAGAGGACATTGCTGAACAGGAACGGCGGCCCACTGAGACTCAGCATGTTCGTGGTGCCGACGAGATGCCAGAAAAAAAAAGAATGGCGTTTGGCTAGGGACGGAGATTTAAGTTAAGCTCGTCCTACTAGGACCAAGGGAAGAGCGAGGGAACGAGGTTCGTCTCAATTTAATTGGAGGAATGTGGCCTTCGTAGAAGAAACGTCAAACTACATCGGTGTAAACATTACATCAGTGTCTGAACCCTTTCACGGTAGTTTTTTTTCTCCAAAAGATGTTTCTCAGTGGTTGGGTTTTGTTTCCAAAGGAATTGTGTAAAGAAACGGCCAATGTGCAGGTTTTTGGTTTTTTCTTGATCATCTAGCGGGAGCAAGTACAGTGCTTGCAAGCTGTTTAGATCTAAAAGCATCAAATTAAAATATTGACAGCGAAAAGCTGTCACCTTTCTTCCATTCGGTTTCATTTTGGCGCGTCTGTTTCCGCAACATTCCAGCGGCTTTAGATTCCTAGCCAGAGGTACTTTATAGAGCTTCTCTGTCGGCTGATAAGCTCTCATCCTCTGAATTTAATTCCAAAAAGGCAATGGAAGTTTGTATAGGAAGAGTCAGTGCTCCCATTGGCACTACCGCCAGAGCGGCCGGTATGCAAAAGTGAGCATCACGTGCGCGGAGCATCTAATTTGAAAACTAAATAGATCAGAAAACCAAACATTGTGGGAATGTAACGGTTATAGTTCGTCAAAGACATAACAGATACATAGCAACATCCCCTGCGGTGCGCAAAGTTCGCATTTAGGCGGACACTTTCAAATGTTTAATCACCGCCGTACATGTAAGGCGACTGCCGTCAAAGGGTTAAAGGGGCCATGCAAGGACTTTTTTACTGGTCTTTGCATCGAACCTGAGCGCACTGAACGTAGTAACTTAATGAAACTTTTCTTTTCTCGAATTTCACTTTATTTTAAAAGTTATAACCTCCTTCATGACGTCCTCGGTTGCTTGAGTGGCCGTGAACTACAGGAGGGGTAGTGAGCTCAGCGAGCGCTCACGGCTGCCGCGCTCCATGTCGACGGCTTGAGAGGGCGCCACTAAAGCATGCTCTGGATAGGCTGTATGAAGCAAGCAGCCAGGGCGGCTCGCATTGCAATTGCTGCGCGATTGAACACTAATTCGGCATGACACTTCATTGGCCACAAACGACAGCAAACACGGGGTAAAGATCAGTTCAGAACGGGAGCCACTTCGCACTGCCATACCGCCAAACGGCCAAACCGCAAGCCCAAACTTTCTCGCCGAAAACCTTCGGAACGCTCGGAACAGGTTGGATTCTCAAGTCCGTGTACGACCACAGCGCCACCGCGTACATCTGGGACCTTTCTACGCTTGCCGCTCGTCGGTGCCTGATCCCACTACACCTTTCTAGTATGCGCCGCCTTTTCCACCGCTTGGTGGCGGGTATCTCGACGGGTCATTTCTTGTTTCCGTACTTTATAAACTGCATTTGTTTCTTTTCTGATCTAAAATACTGAACAAAAACTAATTTTATAAATAATTGAAACTGTTTGTGCCACTTATAATTTGTATTTCGACTAAAAAGAAGCTATTAGCGGCTCTGACCAGTAGTAAGCCCAGGACCAAAGACTTCACATTTGGCGCGCTTTCGGCACCGCGGGTCGCCCCCTAGGTAGAGGAGGTTTCTGCGTCGTCCGGTTAAAATATGACGCACTGATATTTAGTTACTCTCTCCGTGCCCGCTGGCTTGCTTGAACCCCAAGAGACGTGGAAACCGCAAAAAAGGTAGACGCTTAAATGTGATTGCAGGGCCCCTTTAAAGGGGCACTGACAGGGTATTTATGCTCGCCACGGTTCTTATTTGTACATGGCATACGAGAGCCCAGATTCCCAAAAAAACATAATTTGCGGCTCGAAATTTGTTTTCTTTCCGCCCGAAAACCGTTGATCGAGAACTGGCCGATTTCAAACGCACTCACTCTCTTCTTTGTGGTTGTGTGCTGTTTTCTATGGTTTAGACACAACCACCAAAGATAATCAAAGTCGTGGGTCATTGAAGGCACACACTCAATATTAAAAATATATAAAAAAAATATGATACTCCTTTTTTGTGGCTTCTAAAAAACTGCAAACATGTCAAAAAAAAAGTTGCACAGCCACGTGACTTTTGGTAACTTTCCCCTCCTCTATATCTCTTCTTCCTCCCCAGTCGAGTTTCAGTTCCAAGCAGTTGCGTTTTTTTACTTTATTAAAAATATATGCGACGCTGAAGCAAAATATTGATTGGGTAGTCTTCCAACACCATAATAGATTGCCTAGCAAAAAAACAAACAAAAACATTTTGGGGGTGTTAGTGTCCCTTTAAAGGGGGACACTACCCAGAAAAAAATATTTCCGCAAAAAAAGTAAATTTTGAAAAATAACATATCATCCACCAACAGCTAGAGAGTATTCCCAGAAAGTTTCATTTGCTTACACTGCCTAGCTACTTTTTTATAAATTATTTTTAAACCAGCGATGCTAAAGAAAAGGTAGAGGTTCGAGCAATTTGAACGCGCTTTTCTCCAATCCACTTTTTGGCATAAAGTTCACTTCAATAAAACTATTGTTTCAGTATGAAACTATAGGGACTTAATATTTGTGGCTTAGATGCTGAAATTTTATGGAGCCGGTTACTATGAACTTAGATTTTGCAATTTCATGTTCCTTTATTATGAAGAATTATAATTTGCAAAACTTGGTAAATGTAAAAAAACAAAAATTAAAAATGTTTGTTTATTTTGCAAATGCATGTTTTTTTGAAAGTTACTTTTCATAGCAACTGGCAACAGGTATTCCAGTATGCATTCCACCACAAAATATGAGGTTATCAACACCATTTGTCAAGGACAGATTCATTGAGCAGATTCCATGCAAAGCCATGCTTTACTTTGTTCTGGGGGTATAGTAACTCATAAAATTAGTTCGCAGGGCTGAAACCTTGCATGCCCTCCTTCTACATATATGGCGACAAACACCACCTGCAAATATCACACCGACTGAGTGAGTGGTTCAAAAGTTGACATTCCCAGGTCGTGTCCCCCTTTAAGGGGGGACACCACCTTAAAATTGCAATTTTTGAGAAAAAAACAAATTTTCCTTTTTTTATGCGTCATGGTTCCACAACTAATAGTGTATACTTCTGCAAATATTTATTGCAATATCTGAAGTACTTACGGAGAAATAAAACATTTTCGGTAAGCCAACGATGCAAAATCACATGTTTTTGAAATGTGAAACTTCTGTTTCCTATTTTCAAACTGCTGTAGCTTTGCACCGGTATGCCCTAGAATGATGATCCTAATCTTAATGGAAAGAGCATTTCTTTGCAGTTTCAGTACATTAAATATCTTTCTTTGAGAGTAAACTCTATTCGGGCAAGAACACCATAGAAGCCCAGCTTTCACATAGAGGAGGCTATGCATATGGCCAAGAATCGAAAAGCCCACCCTGATTGAACACAAAACTGACTAAAACCAGCATTCATTTATAGAAAGTCACGTGGGTTTGTCTGCTTTGTATTTCGATGATGCTTGCCCTGCCCATACTTGCGGATGTTGGTTCGTGTATTGCAAGCATACCCGATTCCTCACTCATTTTACAACCAATGTCCACATGCCGACAACAAAATGACACTCAAAGAAAGCGTTTTAAGCTCTGACTCACTCAGCAAAGCCATGTTGGAGATTGGGTGTAAGAAGAAGGCACCATCTACGCTCTTGGTGCCTTTTAGTTGCCACCAACAGCAGTAAAAGCTAGTTTAGTGGTGTGGAAACTTCAGACAGGTTTTTCTCAGTTTCACTTTTTTGCAGCAACTTTCGTTTTAGGAAATCTATCATTTCAATTAATCGCTGAATGTATTCTTTGCTGTGGATATTTCTGAACTGAAATTTAATGAGAAATGCGGCTACATATTTATTTTTCTATTTAAATAAAGTTCTTACTGCCAAAAAGCAGAATTTGGATGAGGAGAAAATGCCCCATTATGTGGAATGTTTTTCAAATTGACATTTTGCACAAAAAAAAACACGGATTTTACGGCAAAATATAGATAGCCCCACCCACCATATGTTCTAGTTAAGGCTGAAGCTTAGAAATGCTCAATATTCTCCAGCAATTTTATACAACAGGTAGATTTTCTTGCAAAGTGAAGCAACTTACATCAATAACTGAGTACCTCCCCATGTAGCTTATCGGAAACTAGTCCTACAGAGATGAAATTTCATAGAGTGCATTTAGGCAACGAGATGAATGGACCCTCCAAATTTCATCAATATTGAGCAACTGGTTTAAAAGTCCACACTTGAAGGTGGTGTCACCCCTTAAATGGCTCTACTAGTGTTATCTATAAGCGTGCATCAGTTTTACTGGGTGGAGGTTCTATATTGTAAAAGAATGTGAATGCAGATAAAAACTGTCTTACAATTCCTAACGCTATGCCAACTTTCATTAACCATGTTGCCCATTTGAACACCTATGATTCATGATCCCATTGCGACTCTTCACCTGCACGAAACGAAGAAGGGGCACACTGACAACACTCACATGTTCATGCTGTCTCTGACAATGGGGATGCCAGATATGGAGTGCTTGTGAACCGTCTCCAAGATGCTGCAGCCATGAACCTTCGAGGACGAGACACGGAACCATTTGAACGACGAGGCCCCACCGTTAAGGTGATATATAGTTTTGTTTTAAAGGGTACATCAGCTGCCAGCTTCCCACGCATTCTTTGTAGGAAATCTGAAAGTCTGAAAAAATTATTTTATTTTTTTATTTAAGATGCGGCTAGATAAAGTAAAGTAAAAAGTTTTTGGATTTCTTAAAGTCGCACACGTTTCAGTGAACACTGAATATTTGCTTAAGAATGACAAATATACTACATCGTTCAGGTTTTTTTTCCACGTAAAAGCTTGTTTTTCTTGTACAAGAACGGAAAATATCGGACAGCCCATTCCAGAACTGTGCTATTCGTAAACTGGAAAACTAACCACTTGGCTGATAACCCAACTTAACAACTGACATGCAGTGTACGAAGTTCTCGAGGCCGATGCAATGCCTGCATTACGCACGTATTACCAGTGCCATGCAGTACCTAGAACAGTGGTTTGTGGCTCGAAAGCCCCGAGGGTGCCACACCTTTCAGACCGCAGGAAAAGCTGAAATTCCCGAGGCGGTCGAGGCTTCCACGACAAATATTTTGCGCGCTTCCCTGGACGAGTAATTGAATTTTAAACCAAGCATGCATAAACGGCATTTTCCTCTTCCACATTCAGGGCAGCGGAAGCTCTGACGTAACATAACGCAAAGATTGCGCTGAACTGAAACGCCCTTCGAATTTTGTCTTCCGCGGGAGCACTACGACCTGGTTCACGCTCGTTGCTGCGCTAGAAAATATTTTGTGAATGTAAAAGGGCTCTCGCTGTGCGGTTGTCACGCTCCACACTTCTCGGAGAGATTTACAGTGGCGAGTAAAATTGAATGCTGCGGTGCGTCGGGAGCACTGTGTTCCCACGGAGGAATGAGGCATAGGGTCTGACAATTGCAAGCCTGGTGTGATGTCACATCAGGCATGGGAGTGCAGCCATTGATACTCGTGAAATTTGGCATGGAGTTTGGCATAATTACCCGTCACTGTTTACACTCAATTGGGCTGTCATTTAATAAAATAAAAATGGTTTATGTTAATCATTAGGCTCTTACCAGGTAACCATCACAGGATATCTATAAGAACCTTCAGTTTGCACCGGACAATCCCTTTAAAGGGCAACTCCGCTCAATTCTGAAGATTTCGGGATGACGAGTGATTTCGCATTAAAGAGCCCTAGCAAAAGACACTGTCATTTGCTTTGCAAAAAATGGGACATATATAGTTATAAATCTAATTTTAAACACAGGCAGAAATTAAAACCGAAACTTCGGCTCCGTCCGGCAACATTGGCCTTGGGCCATGAAGAACATGGCTATCACGTGGTAAGGGATGTCATGTGATCCTCTATGCAACGACGGGCGAGATTGGGGCCGGCATGTGCCAGGCGCAAGTGTTGTCTGCACTGTACTCTTCATGTTTTGGTGTCTACGACATTCGACGACGTCTGAACCACTGCGGCACAAGTATGCGCACAAAGTGTCGACGAAACTTCGAGAGACAATAGTCACAAACGCTGAGACGACGACAGCGGTTGTGACACGGGAGACGGAGGTAACGGTGAGACCACGGCGGGGCGGCCAGACGGCTCCCAAGAAGCGTGCTGCGCAGGCGCGCCGAGGGGAAACGTTGTTGATGTCACTTGTTACGCTTGCAAGGAGAAGTAAAAACAAGCAAAAGGGGGCAATGGTGATGACGTTTAGCTCAATTTTGGCTTCGCCCACGCCGTAGCCTTGACTGTGCTGCTGGTTGCACCTCAATTTGCCCGCTCGAGTCAGCCGATTTCAGCAACTTGGCGAGTTGCAAAGTTTGCCGGACCGTTTAAGAAACATTTGGACAGAACTACGTCGTAATATTTGACGCGTGGTCTTCCTAGGTGATACTGAAGAGGACTGCATTGTTTTTTCAAAAACAAAAATGAAGCGGAGTTGCCCTTTAAGCAACACACTGACGCGTTGCTACAAGAAAAAAAAGTTGCAGCTCCTAGAGTGCGTAGTGCTAAGGCTGGTTCACATATTTGTGTTGGAGTGTCATCTGTTTACGAACCATCCTTCCACAGTGGGCTTGAAACAAAAATGACAATGTTAGTATAAAGAGCCATTTCCCATGAACGGCGCTTAGATTTGACCTCGCGAATAGCGCAAAACCTCCGGTCAAATGAAACGCGGATCGGAAGTAGTGTTCCAGAACCCCAAAGATGAAGAAAGCGTGTCTTCGCAAACGGTCACAAGGGAGCACCACGCACTCGGTCGCACTAAAATGCAAATGTACGAACCGACGTTTACCAACAGACTCTGCAATCTTATAGACCGAAAGATTAAGAAGCCCCAGCGTGGTCGGGTGTCTCGAGCTTTAGACAAGATACATGAGCAGACGAGAAATAGTTTTTGGTTTCTCTCACCTCGCCGGCTTTAACGGCGTTGACCAGGTCCAGCAATGCAGGAAACAAGAGGTGGTACTGAAAGGAAATGGTTTTGATGCGACGCATAAGTACGAGTCACACCTGCGAGTGACCATCTCTCTGCCATCGCACTTCCTCGATGGATCCTACGCGCACAATCTGTCCAAGATTATGCGCTCGGCAGAAGTCGAAAACCGAAATTCGTGACGTGGCTCGGCAGGGCGAAGAGACGGGAACAAAAAAAAGGAGGAGAAAGACGAGAACTTTTTGCATCCCGATTTCTATGCATTTTGTACAATGATGTTAGAAGTTGTTTGTATGCAACTTTTGTTTTGCATTATTTTCATTTCGTATAAACTGTAAACGACTTAAATTTCGCGAGGACCTAATTTTCGCGAATTTCGCGTATTGTCTTCAATTCGCAAAAAAATTGATCCCGCGAACAATTCAGGCAAAATTTCAACACACAGGAAGCTGCAGTGAGGTGATTGTGGCTCGCGAAAATTAGAGCCCGCGAATAATTTCAATTTTTCAACTTTGGCCCGATTCGCGAAAATTTGAGCCCGCGAAAATTATGTCATTTACAGTAGCTGCTTTCGTTTTTTTGTTTTTTTCTTTTCTTACGAAGTTGTATTTTTTTGTTTTGCTTTGTATGATGCTGTTAGTTGTTAAACGCTTGTAATTTTCAATATTTGATTACTTATTATTTTATTATTCAGCACAAATTTTTGTATACAGTAAACTCTCACTTGAGCGAACGTCGGTTTAACAAATATTTCAGAATAACGAACTTTAATAAAATCCTTGGGGGTTTTCCTATGCATTCTATGCGAAAATATTTCAGTTAAACGAAAAGCAAATTTCAGAATAGAAAATATTTCAGTTTAACGAACTTTATCGGTGGACCCAGGATTATTTTTGCAATCAGTTCAACAAAGTTTTGTGCTCTGCAGTGCTGGCGTAGCCATTGCTCGTCGCCCCACTGCTGCCGCCTCTGCAGCAGCGGCGGTGTATAATCGCTGGCGTTTACAGCGCCACCGACACAAAGCGGCGGTGCGGTAGACAAAAACAAACCACGTGGTGTGTCTGTTTTTTTTTTGTCATAGGTTCCATTCGGCCATCTTAGTTTTGGGTAACAACGGCAGGACGGCAGTTTGTGCGCCCACTTTCGTAATGAGTACGACAAAACGAAAGCGGTTGTCTCTATCAGACAAGTGCGAAATCCTTCAGCATCTGGACAACGGTCAGAGGCAAGTGGACGTTGCGAAGGACTATGGGATTCCACCATAGACGTTGTCAACGACAGTGAAGCAAAAGTCGAAGCTTGAAAGAGAAACTGCGTTCAATCCCAACAGGAAACGACTCTACAGGGGATATTTCAAGCCAGTGGACGATGCCATTACGGTATGGCTTCATCACAGCAGCAAGCTGTGCCAGAGGAAGTGCAAAAGAACACCCTCTGGACAGCATTGTTACTTTATGCGCTTTAAATGTGCCAATGCAAATGAAAATTAGATTTTTTTTTTTAAAAATGAGAAAGGCATCAACATAACTGTTTTGCAGTTTGTATATATCGATGTACACGACTCCATAAATTGCATTTCACACTTTTGACTCGATGTATGCTGTGCCCTATGCAGTTCCATGTTCTAGTGAATATATTCAGTTTAGTGAACTTTCAGTTAAGTGAACTATTTCCTTGGGTCCCTTGAAGTTTGCTCAAGTGAGAGATTACTGTATACTAGTTTGCTTTTGTGTCCTACACAGGATGTCCCTGCCGAAATATTTGAAACTGGCCCCGGACCACGTCGAGCTGCCTCTGGCAGCTTTTTGTCGAGGCGTTTTGTTGGCTTTGAGCCCATAGATAAAATGATAGATTGTCAGTTCTCTCCATACTAAACTCCACGAAAAGGAAGCACCTTGTCCAACTTGTCCTGGAAGTGCATCAAGGAGGTCTGTGGTCCCCTGAGGATGTCCTGCTCCAGAGACAGCAGCTCCTCCGTGTAGCCATGGAGAATCTTCTTGAGTCCAGCGCACAACGCTTGCAGGTAGAGTCCCTTCTGCAGTACTCGCTCCTGGCCGTGGACGCCTGAATCGTCGGGAGCATAAACGCTATCCTCAAAAGAGAATCGAGTTTAACCCTTCGACCACCAATCAAGAGTGTTGCTCGTGCCTTCCGTTACGAACCGGAAAGTCCGTTCACGAGCCTCGCTCGCGCTTCAGTTTCGGAGCTCATTTCGCGCACTCTCCAACAGATGGCAGCGCCACTACGGTGCCTGGAACGTGTCTTCAACCGGTGTATTCGGCGTCTCGAAGTGGCAACGAATGATGTCGCAAAAGTCAGAGTGTCACGCTGTCAGGTGTCGCGATCCTGGCGGTTGGTCCCAGAAGTTCCAACAAAAAGCACCGACCAATGCGAGTGTCGCCGTCATCATGGCGTTCCAACTCCTGGCTGCCGAAGCTTCCACGGGCTGTCTGCAGCAGAGCTGACGTCTGCTACCTTCATCACCGCTGTTGTGACGCCGCCAGGACTGCCGCTGGCGACAGCATGACACTTCTCCGACGTCATTGGGTGGAAATCGGGGGACCACTTTTTCGGACGCAATAAACACACTAGTCGGGGATGCGATCCGGGCACCATGGAGCTACCAGTGATGGAAGCAGCATTTGAACCTTTTGTAGCAGGTTCTGTAGCATTCAAAGTATTGGTATGGAGCAGCCGCTAACGCTTTTGGAGCAGATGCAAATGAAAAGAAAAAAAAATATTGCATATTTAAGTGAGTTTGTGATAATGATTGCCAGTTCCTCTTTGATACTGGAGTATATTACTCATCACATTTTGCACTAAAAATAAATAGGATGAAAAAGAAACAGATAGCCTTTTTTTTTTGAAAATGAGGCTCTGGTCAGAGCGGGGTCAATTTAAAACGGGTTTTAAAAATGGTTGAAAAATAAATCATAGCCCAACCCTTCAGTTGTTATAAAGCCCTCCCTCCCATCCACGTTCTACACTCGGCAGTTTCATTGGCCTGTAAATATAATTTCTGCAAAATGCCAGCAAAAACCAGCATATCCACTACACCAATAAAAACACGTCCCCCAAGTTTTATGAACCTGCCAAATTGAAAACTAATATAATCAACTACAAAAATAACCACTGACAAATGTTATAAAAACCTACACTTGTGCTTTAAATGTGACACTGCTCTTCAGCAGCATTGGAACTATACTCCGCGACAACTTTTCTTGGCAATGCAGTGGAAGGCACAGGCCTGCGTTCCCCCTCCCATTTTAAGTGTGCGCAGGCTCTCCTCCACTCCCCGGAAATGGGGAGAGGAGGAGAGCCCGCGCACACTCAAAATGGGAGAGGGAATGTGTACCTGTATCTTCCACTGCATTGCCAAGAAAAGTTGTCGCGGAGTATAGAGTTAAATCAAAGTTCGCTGCTCATTCATTCGACAGCTGCACAAGAACTACCGTATTTATTCAAAAATAGAGACCCAAGTTGTTGTTTTTTTAGCCGTTTTCTTTTTTTTAATTATTATTAGAGACTAATCTGCAATGAAGACAAAGAAGGTCGACCTGTAATAATCCTGAGTAATAATTCCCCTAACTCTCCAACAGGTCAGCCGCTACTCTAGCACTCCGGTGCAAAGCAGTGAAGCCCGACGCATGCACGCTCATGTGTGGTGAGATGTAGTGAAGGTTGACGGGAGCGGCGTAAGGTGCCACGGTACCTCTGCAGCCACAACGAAGGCATGTGGAAGACATGATAATCGAGTGATCTCACCAGGAGCACAAGATCCTGGTTCTGTCTCATCACAGTATACCACCATCCTACTATTTTGCAAAGTTTTCTCGAGACTTTTAGTTCCTGACCTCGCAGACATCGTCTGGTAATTTAGACGAATGTCAACGATAAACTGGTCAGCGCATCAACCGGCCAGAGCGATTGACGAACAATCCCTATAGTACTTTAATTCACCTGAAGTCGACGCTACAGCCGACTAGCCAATGGGACCAATTAAACAGCATAAAAACGCGACATCATGGCATTCATCTCCCTGTAAGTGTTTTTTCATCGGCTAAACCAATCGGGTGCAGTGAATGCCCCGTGACTCGCGCTTTTAGTTATGTGTGTTCGAGGTTGTACGCATTCAAGCTTTCGATTGTGCTCAGACCTAAGATGAAACAAATTATATGGCGCGTAGAGAAGCCGTGAATTATATTCGTACCATTTTTTTTCCTTCTACTTTTCTAAATATTAGGGCCGACCAATATTAAATTATTTTTATATTTTGCTTTAAGCCCATCCTGGCACAGTTATGGCGCAATTTTGAGCGAAAATGACGCTTTGGCACAAGATGTAGCAGACTTTCGTTCATGGCGCAATTGGCGCAATATGGCGCAAATGGCGCAGCACTTTCATCACTGAGCTACCGTTATCGCCCCAAAGCCCTTCGATGAAGTTCATGTTTTGGGTTTCTTACAAGTGCCGACAACTGTTGCAGTGTGCGAACGCACGAGACACGTGCCATGAGTAAGTGCTGCGCCGCCCACTTGCTTCCAAGGGCCGTACGAGGCACCGGCCTCAAGCCCTGGCACATTTGTCCTTGTAAGGCAAACACATCGAGGAGCTTTATATTGCTCTGTCCCCTTCAGCTTACTTGGCTGCTTGTTCTGGACCAGAAAAAGCTCAAATGTCGCAGAAAAAAAAAAAAAGGTAACGTCTGCGAGTGCAGGGAAAGGCAACACGGACTTATCGTGAAGGTCCCCCTGAGCCAATGAATAAATACGGCAACTTTTATTCGAGAGCGACGGGTACTTCACCACTTCTGTTGACAAGTCGTACCACTTCTCTGATAACTCGGAGCTCGGAAATGTTATTTAAAATTAGCAATTTTCACGAAAATTTGCAGGTGCGCAACATTTTCATTCTTTTAATTTGTTTGCGCCTTTTTTGCAACATTGTTTTTTTTCTTATACAAGTCGAAGTTACTAGTTTTTTTCGAGGCTGCTAAAGAAAAGGCCACGGGCCTCTAGATGTGCTGCTTCTTTCACTTCCCCGATGCACCTGGTGACAAAATAGTGGCTCCCACCAGACGATCGGGGAATGGTATAACGGCTCTAGTGCCGGCGACAATGTTCTCGTATTGAAAGTTCCAGGTCCTGAAAGCTTGAGCCACTGAAATCTTCACAAAATATCAGAATTGGCTAGGCGCCGCCACGACCGAACAAAAGTATTACAAAAAGAAAAAGTAAGAATGTTACCGGTAAGGCCGAAGCCGCCGTAAAACGCCACGAAGTCCTTTAAGTACTTGACAGTGCAGCCCAAAGAACAGAGCTTGTTGAGCACCTCTGCTTCGGATGGATGGAGGAATGAAAGTCCTTTGGAAACCTGCAATGTGCACCCAAATGTCATCTCTTCCACACAATCAATGTGAAGCGCAAGTTTGTCTGCTTCTTGCAGAGGAAGTTGCAATGATGTCAAAATGCAAAACTCTTATTGGCTGATTGAAGAAAAAAAAAGTGGGTAGGTATATTTTAAAATATAAATAAGGGAAGAACATAAAAGATGAGGACGGACACGACGTTTCCCAACTGGCAGCGAACGTTTATTGACGACCTCGACGGGTTGGGCTCTCCTCTCCTGAGGGAGGGGGAGGAGGGGCGTGTTATCAGAAAAAAGGGGGAGGAGAAGAAGGAAGAAACCGGAATAACAAAGGGAGGAAAAGGGGGAACGGATGGGGCCTAATGAACTGGTGAAGGGAACAGAGGGGGTCAAGGCTGAAGTTCAGGTCGGAGAAAGGTAAGGTCGGCCTCGGATAGGGCTAGGGAGGAAGAACCGATGTTTGTAGGGCTCTGGCGCATTTTGAAAGCCTCCAAAATTTCCCGTCCGTACCTCGACCCGTGTGAAGCTAGTACGAATATGGCATCAGGTCGCGACGTGTGCGGCAATAGGGTGATGACTCGGGACAGAGGGGTTGAGGGCAGCGTTTTTGACCTCAGCAACGTGCTCCCGAACTCTGTCGTTGACACATCGGCCGGAGTGGCCGATGTATTGGGAGCCGCAGCCGGGGGGGGATGGAGTAAACACACTGTTTCTTGCACGGGAGATAGACTGTGACGTGTTTTTTGGGGCAGGCTTTTGGGGGGTCGCGAGAATTGACCATTTGGCATATGGAAGATAGCCAGAAGCGGCAAGAAAAGAACACTTTTGTGCCGAACTCAGCAGCCAACGACTTGATGTGGTGTCCCGTGTTGTGGATGTACGGCATGCACGGATACTGCGATGACTCAGGTGAACCCCGCCCTCTTTTGATTGGTGCCTGTCCAATTATTATGCGCTTTAGTGTCATTTCCAGCAGGTCCTGGGGGCAACCAGCCATGATCAAGCGAGAACTTTGCATAGAGCAACTCTTAGCTACCCAATGGAGGCAGGATTTGGTCCTAGAGGACGTCAAAAGGGTCTTTACTATCCCATTTTTTACGGTTTTGGAGTGGTAGCTATTAAACGGGAGCAGGGGCTTCCACGACCTCTGCTGGAATGACCAGCAAAGACTGGATCCTGTAGGCCGAAGCCGGACATCCAGAAATTGGAGCCCCACAGAGGTTGTTTTCTTCTTTAATGAATTTGAGGCTGAACGAGTAGTTCGAGAACGCCTGCTCAACGTTTGTGGGATCTGAGGTGTGAATGATCAGGTAATCGTCCACATACCGATAAACTGATGTCCCAGGGGACAGGGTCACGAGCGCCTTTTGAATAGCTTGGTCGACGAAAACTAGGTATATCTCACTCAGGACGGGAGCGAGGCAAGAACCTATGCAAATGCCTGACTTTCGCTTAAACACTTTGCTTTTATGCTCGACAAGCGTGGATCGAAGGTACAGCTTTATTAAGTCAAAGAATCCCGACAGGGGAATTACAGAAAAGTTCTGAAAATTAAATACTCCGTGAAGGTGTACTGCCTCAAATGCGAACCTAAGTAAGTTGGTAACGTTGAGACTGTAATACAGATCCTCTGCATCTAGGGAGAAAATTCCGAGTGCCTCAGATGTGGAATGAAAGGGTTCAAGAGCTTTTAGCAGGTCAAGAGAGTTCTGGTTTCAGAAGGGGTGAGGTAGGTCTAATACTGCGAGGTTTTTCTGTAGGTATAGGGCCAAGTTCCCCTTTTTCCTCCCTTTGCTATTACGGTTCCTTCTTTCTCATCCCCCTTTTCTGACAACGCGCCCCTCCTCCCCCTCCCTCAGGAGAGGAGAGCCCGGCCCGTCGAAGTCATCAATAAACGTTCGCTGCCAGTTGGGAAACGTTGTGTCCGTCCTCGTCTTTTATGTTCTTCCGGTATTTATATTTTACCCCTACCAGCACCCTCTTCATTCCAAGTATATTTTAAGGCATCTATCATTGAGGTCTACTTACTGCCCTTCCAATCAAAGCCAATCGGAACTCTTTTGAGATGTTCTCCTTCTCTTCCTTGTCGTCGTCTGTCAATACCTCAGTCTCGGGTTTTTCACTAAAATGTTTGATATACACCAGCTCACTTGCACCCTTACGTTCTGCTCATTAGTCAGAACTCGGCGTCGTTCTGACGTCACCGCACCCCCTACACAAGCAGACGACTTGCTCTCCGTATAGTGTTTAGAATCGCAGCAGAATGACTCTAAGTGGGGAAAAAAACCGGTTCTATCTCCAGTTCTATCTCTTGAGGTGCTGCGATTTGGGAACCTCCTTACACAGGTTTCCACCTTCCACCAATCGTGGTGCCCCTTTATGCGACATCACATGTCTCACATGATTCACGTGACAGTGTCACATGACATACGACATGAAACGTCATGTCTCCGATGCATCAATGTGACACGGCAACGTCTGTGACACTGCTTCACCGTGACACCACATAATGTCAACTGACAGTGTGATGTCACGTTACGCTGTTTCGCACAACCCAACATCTCTGTGTCGCACGACACAACACTGTCAATTGTAAGCCAATTCAGTCCCTCCAGCTAAATTTAGCAAAGATACTTCTTCGCTAAATTTAGCTATCAAGCTGCGACGGATGGACACCCGCGAGCTGACGTTCCAATGGCCCTAGAAATGCAATCACATTTAAAAAAACATGAAAAAGGGCCAAATAAAGAGAAGGCAATATGAGACCAGGTAGAGCTGTTGGCCAAATCAATGTCGACTGAAAACAAGCCAGCCGAACTGAAGTGAGTGTACTTTGGCTCGAAATGGGAGATATGTCCCTTCATGCTACCAAGGCAAACAGACGGCATCGTTTCACTTGCAGATATGTTTCTTTAATACCAGTTCTGTTCGTTTTGTTGTTAAGTTAATTCGAGCTTGGAAGTTTCCAGACTCTAGATCAGGCATAGTCCAACCGCGGCTCTTCGGGGGCCCAAGTGTGGTTCGCGACTCTCTGGTAAACCTCATGTTCAATCCGCAAAAAGTCGATTGAACCCAAGTCCCGGCCAAACGCTGATGCGCAGCACTTGCGTCCTAAAAGTCAAAAAGTCTAATTTGATGTCAGATGTTTAGACACCACAAGGTTAGTCTTTGGGGCATGGCAACATTGTCACATACTGTAGACGAGAAATCTGTGCCCCACGCTTGATCGACGGACATGACGTAAAGAATCGACTGCACAGGCCTTGCATTGGGTAAACACCAAACTCGGAGGGAAGCAAACTGGAAAAAGTTTTCGCAGATGGCACTTGGCTCCGATTGGCTGGCATGCGATCATAGCAACAACCAATGGCGTTCCAACTCAAACACGGCATAAGTACCGCTACAAAATAGGAGGCACAGTACCACTACTGTACCTCCTATTTTACTTATTGATGTGATCCCTTCTATAAACCTTCAATTTTACTTATTGATGTGTCTTTTTAGGGTGTGTTGCATTACCTATGACGCTCTCTGTGTGTGTGTGTTTAAGTGCAATGTATATGTTATTCCCACTCCTGCAATGACCTTTCTTAAAATCGCAGTATTTTGAAATAAATAAATAAAATAAATAAATAAAAACGATTGCAGAGATCTACCGACCCAGAAACTCATTCTGTGTATAACAATTTTGTCAGATCAAGCCAATGCACTGCAAAGCCTTCAGGCACCATAAAATTTAAGTATGGTGCCTGGACTGCGTCTCCGACTGGCGTGTTGACCGCATCCAAAAGAGTGGTCCCTCGATTTCCTACTGATGACTTCATACAAGCGTCATGTCGTTGTCAACTGCAATTCTGGCAGTGTCACAGCAGTGGTGGTGGATGTGGCAGACGCCCGTTCTGCTGCAGATCGCTCTCCAGCTTGACAGTCCATGGAAGCTTCACAGCTAGGAGTTGGGACGCCGCAACAACAGCGACACTCACGTTTCCTCATGCTTTTTGCCTGAACTTCTACGGCCAACCACCACGATCGCGGCATCCGACGGCATCCTTAGCAAATATTTGCGTGAAACAACAATTTTAATGTCCAGAAGTCGGCAGTGGTGCAATTCTCCGGGCACTGCGCTGACAGCAAAGTACTGAAACTGGAGACTGAAGACGTTGTGACCATAGAAAGATACCCAGGAGTCACGCTGACCAATGCACCAAACTACGAACATCAAGCGCACCTTCGACAGGCGGCACAGAGAGAGCAAAACATCTGACGTCAGCGCATTCTATGGAGCTGCAACAAGTATGTGATGATAGGGAGCCAGAGAAAGCCGTGCAAGTGCCTGGCCTCACGTTTGCACACGTGATCATCTGCGTCACGGCTGACACACGTGCCTGGTTAAAACAAAGAAAAATGTCGGTCGCCAGGCGCTGAGCTGCCATGGCAACGTGGCGATTGAGGCCGTACAAGGAGACATCAGGTGGTCGACGTTTGAGACACGGGAGGTTTCCAGCAAGTTTAGCCATCGTAGTCGGCTTCTCCACATAAATAAAGGCTGATGGGTACCTGGCGGGTGTTTGATTACACAAGTCTTAACTCCATCCAGAAAGGATGGGTGAAGCGTGTGTACCATCTTCGCAAGAAGTATGGTTTTTTCTCCAACCCTATCCAGAAGACATCTGCGATCAAGTGGGCCAGTGAGGTGAAACGACGTCTGCATGAAGCGGAAACAGCACACTAGGTTGAAGAAGCAGGCACGAAATCATCTCTTCAATTCTACATCGCCCACAAACACAGTACAGAATCAAAGAGCTTTTACAATAACAGCTTGGGCAGCCGTCTCATATTTGAGGTCTGAGCGGGAGCACTGCGAAAACAACTATATCGACAGCAGTTTGACCCCTCGATGGCGACAATCCAGCGTAGCGTCAGCGACCAGGAAGAGGTGACAATCGACCACTTGGTCCTGCATTGTCCCGGTTCGAAGCCAACATGGGATGAGGAGCACCGCGCTCACAGCAACCAGGGGCCGAACTACCACAAGGAAAGGGCAGAGCACGCCGCCCAATACCGTGCAGGCACCAATTATGCTCCAGCGGGTGCTGGGCTTTCATCCACTCACAAGCCACGGCAACAACAGCACAGAGTCATGAAGAATAGTCGACGCTACAAAGCGACGACTGCAAAATTGGTGGAGTTAAAAAAACCAATGTGGACACCCAGTCCGCAAGCTTGGAGTGTTAATGTGTGACCACCCGTTACAAAGGGGAAAGCCACATGCATCATCATCATCATCATCATCGTGACACTCCGACTTTTGTGACGTCGTCTGTTGCCACTTCTGGACCATTTTCGATGCACGGGCGGAATAGGACGCTAAACAGACCAGACGGAGACACGTTCCAGGCACCGTAGTTTAAGTAATGAGGTCAAACACAGAGAAGGATTAGAAGGCGGTTGTTTATGATCCAACGTGTGCGAGCTTTCTACTTTCCATAACACTTTGGCGTCTAGCGAGCGTCAAGCGTGCGCACGCAGTAGAAGCACGGCGGAAGGCAACAAGCACGTGCTGGAGGCCAGGCGCCCCAAAGGGAAGCCCTGCCGTTCCCATCTTGCTTCCAACTTTAACACAAAATTTAGCAAAGGTTGATATGGGTGGGTATCGACCGACAAGGCTTGTTCTGGCAGTATCAAACAAATGTTACGAGCAGTCGAAAACATTGTCCGTTAAAGGAGATTCCTCCATTCTCCAGAACGCTGAAACCCCGCAGATTCGTGGGTGTCTTCACATCGCTAATCATTTATTGAATGAACAAACAGGGACAGCACCAGGTTTTTGATAAGAAGTGGGGCAGTGCGGAGGCAAACCAAATTGGTGGGGGGGGGCATGCCTTTTCGAGTTAATGGTTACACCTGTCATGGTGGGCAGCATCAAAGGCGTCAACAATGTCACTCAACTCCAGGCGTTTTGCAGTGGCTCCTTTCACAGCAAGAACCACCAAGCTCATGAGTCTTTCGTTGCCCATCCTGTTTCTCAGATACATCTTCAGATACATCTTCAGCCGACGCAGGCATGAAAACGTACGTTCACATGCAGCACTGAAGTCAGGAATTGTCCGAGCTGTGACACACAGACGATAGGTTTTCCTGGAAGGCTATCTGAAATTTGCCTAGAAATTCAGCAAACCTTATGGTGGTTGTCACCTTGCACTGGTTCTTTTTCTCGTATCGCTGCAAAACATTAGGAATCAGTTTCATCTCAGCCACCGAACTATCCCAGTCGCACGAGTCGTGGCTTGCCAACGTCTCAACCAGTGTAATGTCCAAAAAACTATCATGCTGAGGCTGGAAACAATTAGGGCCTTTGAGAACATACGGTAATCGTTCTCGCCAAATCGTCCCTGAAGTTCTTCGCACATCCTATCCGAGATGGGAAGAAAAATGTGCACTCTATAGTCATTTTCAGTGCTATAGCTGGTGTCTTCCCCAGGCAGCATTGCTTCTACACAGAGTTTGCAAGGTGTGCAGGCAGACGATTAATTGGTCAATCTGTTGTGAGACTAATACCATTCTTTTCTGCAACGCCGACACATTGACTCCAAATTATTGTGAAACCCTCTGCCGTCCTCAGTTTGCTGAACCACTCACATACTCCAGTGATCATCATAGATGTTAGTGAAGTCGCATGTTTTGTTTTGTAGGTAGTCTGAGATGATCTGCAGCTTGCCCAAGACTTGGCTGAAGATGCACAAATATGCAAGAAACGTAATGTCCATCTGGTGCAAAATCCTATGTGCTTCCAGCGATCTTGTTTTGGCACTTTTTTGCGATCTGTGTGACCGTAATGATGATTGCGGGGAGTGTGCAGACAACGGCTTTGCAGGCGTTTACTTAAATCTACCTAGTCTCGCTGATTCCTTTCAGTTTAATAGTCGTGCCGCATACCTGCTTCTGGACTGCAAGAAACATTGCATATGTTGCAGATTTACCCAAGAAGACATACAGCGTCTCCATTAGGGTGAAAAATGTTCTCACAGAGCCTAAAGCTTTGCAGGCGTCGACAAGGACTAAAATCAGCCGATGGTTAAGGCAGTGGACGTACACGGCTTGAGGCACATCTTTCTTCAGGAGGGCTCGAACTCCTTTGCTCTTGTCGCTCATGACGCTGGCACCGTCATACGTTTGTGCAATGCAGTTCTCGAGAAGGATTCCACACCTCGACAGCCTTTCCTTTACGTAGCTGTAGAGAGAGGCTGCGTCCAGCATCTTCACGCTCATGAACCCAAGAAACCTCTCGTACAAGGACCCGTTGAGGAAGCACCATACTATGACAGAGAGCTGCTCTGTATTGCTGACATCGCAGGACTTGTCAACCATTAGTGCGAAGCATTGGGCACTGTCCACTTCCTTCTTAAAATGGCGCAAAGTCAAATCTGACATGACAGAAAGTATCTCGTCCTGAATCGAGTGGTGCGTATACTTCGCAATGGCAGGGCCACTCTCCAGTTTCTTTAGCACAATGACCACTTTTCGCAACAAGCTAAAGCAGCTCGAGAAAGTTTCCCTTATTGTCGCTCAAAAATGACCCGTCATCTGCTCTCTGGGCTATCCCCTGAATCGCAGTAAATCGAAGTATGTCAGATATTGCAGAAATGTAGCGGTGGTTCTCTCTCACCTCTGATGAATATGCCTCGCTGAGGTGCAAGGCCATTGAGTTTTTTGTGCTCGTTTCCTTCATGAGCCTGAAGGAAGCTCAGGATGCCTGGGACATCTTGTGTGCCGCACTGTTTGCATGAAGTCGAAGTCCGCCATCCTTCTGAAGGGCTTTCTTCCAGTTGCGATAGCCCTCTGTCACAGACACCGCACTTCCACTTCTCTGTCCTTTGTGGAGAACATCCGACAGGGAAAGCAAAAAGCAGAGTTCGAAGCCACACTGTACTCTGACCACAAGAAGCTGGTGTACCACTCGGCCTTGAAGGTCCTGGAATCGCTCCCATACTTGGTTTTGGAGAAGGATCGTAGCATGGGCTGTGCTGGGGAATCGTCTGCTGTTTTGGCCACATCAGATGGTATGTCTGCCTTCATGTGAGGAGGTGGGGTTTTCGGTTCGTTGTTCCGAAGACTGACGATTGGCTCGCCGTCGTCACTCTCAGATGGACTGGAGACACAATCTTGTTCCCCGGCACTTGCGTTAACCAACGACTTCCCGTCGAGTAAAGCTTCGCTTCATGACGATCAGGCTCAAAGAGTCTTCCTCAACTTTCCGTTTTGTGCATTTGTGTCGAAAAAAGTCACTTATTGGACTAGAAGCCATAGCACATCAGACTGGACGCTTCCAGTCTACTACTGTCCAACTAAGTGGAGACGAAAGATGTCAACTTCAGAAAACCCATGTTTGATTTCAAGACCACCTCTGTTTTCCCTTCCTGGCCCGACCCCCCCCCCCCCCCCCCCCTTCTTTCTCTCTCCCTGAAGATTTACACTATCCTTAGTTTCATCTTAGGTCCGAGCGCGGCCGATGTCATGAGCCGAAGAACCAATCAAACAGCACAAAAAGTGAAACGTCATGGCATGCAGGGTTGGGCAGTATCGCGATACAAATGTATCGCGATAGTATTTCAGAAATACATTTCGTATCTGTATTTCTGTATCGCGATACATTTTTTTCACCAGTATCTGTATTTCTTTATCGAAATACATTTGGAATGTTTCTTTGTATCGCGATACAATCAGGATGAAATGTATTTCGTTACATTACTTGAGAAATACTCTCCCTCCAAGTCCGAACGCATTTTTTCTACTTCTGAGGGCACCAGGGTTAAGGAGATGCTGGGACATTGTTTCATTTCATTTCATTTCATTTATTGTTCTCTCAGGGCCCGAAGGCATTACAGAGAGGAGTGGGTTTTTTCTATGCTGACCAAGGTTTTTTCCGATTCTCCTAACTATTTTTCTATGCGCCCTCTTCTCTCTTCTGAGAAGTGTTGCGCAGTCGGGGACTAGAACCAGGTGGCGTGCCAGGAGTGGAGTCAGAGCATCTTCTGCTGCAGGTCCTTAGGTAGGGATTTCCTGAGTCATTGTTACCTGATATCTAATGCCCGCTACTAACCATCTCTTTTGCCTTAGCGTACACAGTACGCACAGCCGGCGAAACTGAGTCACAGTCCGTTGCAGCACGAGCCTGGCGGTGGTTGGCTTGAAATAGTAGGATGACTCACGCAGTGAAGTTCAACACATATTCGAATGCGTCTGCGGCTGCGCACGTAATTTTGCACGGCTCAAGGGTACGTCATTAGCCGACGTGACCGTTACCCGCTGCTCTGGTGATCCGAAACCCAGGAAGAAGGCCAGACGTGGCCTCGCGGAGCCGACCCAGAATTCGTAGACTTGCCGGCAATATCAGGTCGCAATCCACGAGGTCTCTGTTTGGATGATGCTAGGCGAGACTTGAGGACTGCAATCTATGCGTCGGTGGCGGAGGGTCGGCAGAAAGGACCTTCACAACAGGGATGCCACCGTATCATTTTTTCAACCGTAACAGATGATAAGACATGTTCCAGGATGCTTCAGGCGGTTCACTATTCTCGAAAATTCCAAATGACACTGCCTGCACGATCTTCAACGAGGTAACCTACAGCGAAAGTATGTATTGTCCTCAGCGTGGTAAAGTTTCATGTTCAAGACCACACCTACAGATAAAGAATACCAGTTCATTCCACCGTGACGTCATGTGATTAATGTTGACAGGGGCATCCTTATTAGACAGGGGCGTTGTGACGTTTTTATGGGATTTAGGGTGTCATCGGATTTATTTAGAGGCCGAAGTCTTTTAGCATCCCTCGTCATACAGACATGATGTCAGGGAAGGGGCCGCGGTCAGTCCTTGATGGAACGTTTTCTTGAGCCCATTGAAGGCTCCTCGCCGTCCGAACCCGCTACCTTCAAGGCAAAGTGACAAGCCTACGAGAAAGTAAGTTTGGGATCAAAAACTTCCACTTCAAACTTCAAGCCTCATCTCAGTTGGCATCTCAAACAAATTTTAAAAATGTATTGCAGTATCAGTATTTCTGTATTTGTATTTCTGCCCTTCCTAAAGTGTATTCCTGTATTTGTATTTCCAAATACTTTTTGCCTCTATTTAAAATATATTTCCAATATGTATCGCGATACATTTTTACAGATATATTTCAGTATCAGTATTTTAGCTACTATTTTAATGTATCCCAGTATTTGTATTTCCAAATACATTTTTGAGTATTTCTGCCCAACCCTGATGGCATGCTCTCTGAGCGTGGTAGGACAAGCCGGCGGAGGAGCACGCAGAGACGGCGAATACCAGCTGGTCCTATCAACTGCACAGAGCACGCCATGACGTTGCACTTTTTACGCTGTTTGATTGGCCCTTCGGCTCATAACATCGGCTGCGCTCGGATCTAAGCTGAAACGAAGTATAAAAGGTTCCAGACACAGACGCCAAGCCACCTTCCTCACGCATGAGATCCTATGACAAAGGGGGGATCATCCTTCCTCTCTGGCAGCCACCTTTTTACCACTTTTTTTTGTTTGTCCACTTCTTCGGATTTTGGGCTTGTCTTCAGGCATGTTTCTTCCAGCTTGCTCTGAGGTGCTGTTGCCCACAGGCTTACCGAAGATAGCTTATGCCGTGTGCTCATTGAATAGGGAAATGCAGAGACACGAGAAAGAAAAGGGGGGGGGGGGGGGGGGGGGAGGCAGCGCCCCCCTCCCCCCCCCCTCCCAAATCACAGCAGGGACCTCTGCCACCTGTGCTCACACTGAATATAAACACCACCAGAGCGGAATACGGAGAGAAAATCCAGCAGGCGCTACAACGGGGAGCTGCTTTCTCTGAAGCGCTTGATAGTTTACTCGCCCGCAGCACGACTTCCCGTGGCTGGAAGTTAGTAGAAAAAAAAGGCATGAACGGTTCTAAAGGCTGGCCACTCATTACACTGGGTCATCAAACCGACATCGTAGGCAATTATTTGTATACAAAGCTGCTTCATCTTAGGGTGGCAGAAGAAATTTTAGGGTAGGCGCCTGCCACCCCTCGCCTCCCCTTGGCGCCATCCCCGTGAACAAACACAACGCCGACTCGGGGCTCAAACTATGGCGTTTTCTAACCAACTCCGTTCGAGTACATTCCCGTGCGTTTAGTTATTGGCTGGCCGGGTGGCAACTTACCAAAAAGGTGGAGTCCTTTTCAATGAAGATGCTCCCCGGGTAGCCTTGGAGAGCAAACAGAAGTTCGTGCAACATAGCTCGCGCCTTCAGTTGCCTCAGCTGTCAAGAAGCGCCGCAACTCTTTTTTCGTGCTTCCTGGCTCGCTCCATTTCGTTTCCAGCGCGAGTCATAAAATAGATAGATAAATAAATATTGCCTGTACCCTTCATATTGGGTGGTAGCTAGCGCCACCTAGCCTAGTTAAACATAGAGTTAATAGGCATACAGTTATTATAATGTACGCTAGAGGTTCAACTGGCGCTAGTAAGCAGTCGGAAATTGACTTCCGGTAATGCGGAAGTCAATTTCCGCATTACCGGAAAAAAGCAAGCGCATTTCCTCTCTGCGCTCGATTATAAGAGCAAATATCACGAATAATTTGTACGTACTAGGCACTTTGGAACATTTCCCAGTCACGCAGACGAAATAATTGGTCAGTTACGGCGTTTTTATTTTAAAATCTTGACATGAAAAACGGTACTAAAACCGCTTCGTACATGCATTTATGTGCACTGTCGGACACTGTTAGCGCGAACACGGCGAACGAAGGACATGTGGAAAACCAAGAGAGACGGCAGGAACTACGAAGTAACACTGGATAAGTAAGTCCTTGTGCTTGCAGACGATCAAAATAAATTGAAAGTCACGTAATATAGTCCGATTTGCAATAAATAAGTACCGCTTTATTCTTTCTGTTGATGAATATGTGCGAAGATGCTTGTTCTGGGTTCAAATCATCACCCGAACGCTCCAACTCTTTGCAAATACGGATAAGCCAGGGAACAGGTGCCCGATAAAAACTGCCCGACATAGGAAATAATAAGAAAACACACCTTTAGTAGTTCACGTACTTTATTCTTTACGTTTCGAACGTTTTTTTTTTTTTTTTTTTTTTTTAACCACTCGTTAAGATGCACGACGGGGTCATTTTCATGTGACAGAAGTTAGAACGGGCATATTAGCAATATAGAAGCAGAGCCGTATATGTAGAGTTTGGCCATTGACCCCGTAAGTGATGACGTCACAACAAGGCGTCTGGGTCCAAACAAACCGTTGCTAGGGACGTTGCTATGGACTAATGCATGGAGACTCCACATGAGGCTAGATTTTTGCTTACAAGTAAGTAAATAATTTTTTGTAAGCAACCTAACTTCTTGATATCGAATTATGAAGATGTTCTTGTCGTCTCAGTGTCGTATCGCAACGATGAAAGCCATTTCTGAAGACTTACATTCCGCTATGCTTTGGTAGCAGACGACACGATAGATTTGCTGGCCTCTGTTGCAGCGGGCGTCTTCATTGAATTGCGTCGGTAAACGAGCGGCAAAAACAAGTGCATCACCATGGCCGTAGAGGCCTCCGTGGTGTGCGTTTTTTTTTTTTTTTTTTTCTGTGAAGAACTTAGCTTAGTTACGAGGGGTGAAAATGCAGTAAAATCAAACAGATAAGTTACGACGACGACCTGAAGTGCATTACCGGCGTAGTGCAGGCCAGCATGAGAAACAAATCGCACGCCGTCGAGGTAAGTCGTTTGTTATTATTATTGTTGTGGTTGTCAGGTTATTAAAGAATTGCATGTCTATCGCAATTTCGCAGTATTTTGCTTTTTTTCCCCCTTGGTATACATAAAATTCCGTGGATGTGCTCTTTTGGTGAAGATCTCCATCGAACCCGCGATGCGAGTACAATCTGTAATGAACTCACCTCATGTTTTTTATCCAGTTCTTTCGCGCTTTGGGGTCTTGCGGAAATCTGAAGAAACTGCAAGGGTCTTTCACCACGCGATGGTTACAACCAGGTATACGAAGCACCCTCGCATAGCGCGAGTCCGCAAACAAAATTTGGGATCTCTACCGATCGCCTGAAGTGCTTTTCTCACGGGTGCAATGCGATCTTTTAGCAGACGATCATCTCGATCGACGCCCGGACTTTCGATAAACCATATTTTGCATCGCACCCCACTATGAATTCTTATATGCGTCTAATGCGATGTCAGAATATCGTCTTTATTCACACGATTCAAACGACGGCCCCGGTTTGGCCGGCCGGCGTGCGGCAGACGGCATACTTCTTGCATTCGTCGTCTGTTGAGGACCGGAAGTTGCAGTCGTAAATATTTCAGAAACGAGCGATTACCGGCACACTTCTGTCGAAACATATATGACATTCAAGCTTTCTACATTTGTGATTTTTAGAAGTTTAAATCCTACTCCTGATTTTTGAACGGTCGAGTTTTCGTAGCGAAACCGAGCCACATGTATTCGTCCATAACAAGGACCCTAGCAACGGTTTGTTTGGACCCATGACGTCACACTTACATAGGAGACAAATCAGGAGGCGCCATTGGCCGAAAGCGGGCTGGGCGTGTTCCAGGGCGTCTTCAGAAATTCGAATGTGACCAACCAGAAGCCGGGAATAATACCCTGGCGGTGGTCGCGAGAAACAAACCTGATAACTGCATTGGAGTAACTCTCGATGACTGAAAATATGGTACACGTGATGTTTCAATTCCGCTTATCCAAAATGATGGTGGAAGAGTGCGACTAGCGGAACGATCGACATAATCCGTACGCCAAGCGCCGAGGGCCGGGAATCTGCCTTTCGAGCGGTCACACTCTATCCGAGCAAAACAGAGTTGAGCGGCGCATTCGTTTCTTACATCTTTCTGTATGACCATGATCAAAACATCACGTGCACCCTATTTTCAACCATAAAGAGTCACTACACTTCACTCTTACGCGCTTATTAAAACCATTTACGAACATAGACCTTTGATCAGAACTGTTTCTCGCTACCACCGCTAGGGGATTGTTTTCGGCTTCTGGTTGGTCAAGAGAGCATGCCATGCCCTCTTTCCGAGTCTGCCGCACGCCCTGGCTCTGCCCGCGCCTCCCATTGACCAAACTGCTAGGCAGTGCTAGTACTGGGAAAGGTCGCAGTCTATCGCCCCCCCCCCCCCCCCCATACACACACACACACACACGCTGCGAGCTTCTGGGTTCGAAACTATTAATTGCCAGTTCTAACGGATGGTACTTACTTGAAGTGGGAGCTGGAATTGTACGAGGTACCAGGAGACACTTACTATCGGGCAACGAAGCAGGGTGCCTGTGGGGGCGGAGTTTAGGAACGCTAATATTGTGACAGGCGATCAGTTATAATAACAGACGAAACTTCGACTCGTTTGTTCAGAAGTTCGCGGTGATATTTTATTAGGCCTCGTTACAGCACACCAAAGATCCTAGGCAGTGAAATTCACATCACGCAGGCTCGTGCGTCGTAGTCAAATGAGCGCAGTCGACGACGAGGTGTAATGAGCTACTAAGCTTCACAAGGAAAATGCGGGTGAGAAAGTGTTTTGAGGCAGTCCAAAACACCGATCCAGCAGACGCACGTACGTACGTTTACTCCGGACTCCATGAACCCGACGGTGCAAGATCAAAGCGATCAAAGAGCACCGCCGCCATCGCCACCCGGTTTTCTCTGCACTTTGCGCGACAACGGCACTGCAACGGAGGGCACTCGCCTCGGCGCTAACAATCCGCGAAATAGATTAATTTGCCACTCTTGAAGCCATTCCAAATCATAAATAAAATACCTCGGCGTTGTAGAACATCTGACAACACAACGGTGCCGAGCGCCTGCTCGGCATCGTCGTTGCTCGTGAAGGCCTGCTTATTTGTAGTTGAGACGATGATTCCACAGCTTTCGTGCCACTCGTGGTGCTTGCAATAACTTCGAAGGGCAGGAGAATCTTCTCACGAGGACGTTGAAGACACGCAACACCGGAGCCACCAAAGCAATCGTACAAACCGTCGCCATGTTTGCTTTTTCTTCGTCACTCGCGGCGCGGTCAACTCGTCGCGAGATGTTTTCTGGCTCGGCTTGATGGAAACCAACAGCGGCAAAGTGGCGTATGGACAAACGGCTCTCACATTACGGGCACTATACCCGCATACCGCGGTAAACAGGACCGATGCCGGCGAAACGGCAGTCGGCACACCAGCGAAGAAGCCTTCGGCGGGTAGCAGCGGCGCAGGCCAACGCAGCCCCCCCCTCCCGTGAGCGCCTGGGTTCGAGATTATTGTTCACTTCCGGAAGAGCACTTCCGGACAAAGGTCTATAGAAGCACCAGCGAAATGCTGGCGAACTTTGAACACACTCTACATTCCTTTCGATCGTTATTTTGCTTAGAATCGCCGCTCGTTTCTATATACTTGCCATGGAACAGAGGTTTGGGCCTGAAATATAGCGAAGTTTAACATTGTTCAGTGTTAAAGAAAAAATGCTGTAACTATAAGCAATTACACTTCCACAATATTAATAAAGGTACATACTATCCGGTACAACCGAAATAACAAAAGTTATTCATGTTATTTTCCGGCGAAGAGACAAAATTCACGCGGGAAAAGTAGACTGCATGCTGTCTGCTTCAATTTGCAACCGGAAGTCCCGTAGACACTAGCGCCAGCTGAGCCTCTAGCGTGTATTGTAATAACTCTATGTTAACAGGGAATTGTAGTAGACCGTTTTTCTCCTCTGCTACGGTATCCGTGAAGAAAACGCCGCAGCTGCGCATGCGCGCCGCCAGCCTTGTCTACATAGTTCAAGGTCTTGTGGCGGATTACGGAGCGCTATCCGGGTGCTTAGCGGGCTGCGGAAACGGTCTACCACAATTCCCCATTATAATGTACGCTAGACAGGGGGGAAAGGTGAGGTGGGCAAATCCCGTGCGCCGACATCCTGGGTCCCGAGTGAAAGATCGCGAAAGACAGCGACAGAACACGAGAGAAAGAAACCAATGTTGCCAGCTGAAGGACGACAGTTGCAATGGTAATCGCGAAGACTGAAAACTCTCAGCAATATAAACAGTAATAATTTAACGTTGTAAACTAAATTCTGAGCTATTATAACGCTTATAAAATGCAGTATACTCATTACGCTGCACTAACTTCCCTTCTGTCGAGATCTCGGAAATATGGTGGTTGCGCGGCGCGGCCACCCGCGAAGGTGGTTATCTGGTTTAGTTTAGTGTTGACGGGAGGCCGTATATCTGCGCGCTGTGCAAAAAGAAAGCTTTGAAAGGAACGCGAATATCTTTACACCGGTAAGTTAGTGGATTGTTAAAGTTCATGAAACTGCTCTGATATAATTATATTCGTGAAATCGAAGGCAGTTGGTAACCATGCATGGGACCCCGAGGGTCTGCCTGCATCATATTCATAGAGATCATACATACCAACGTTACTAGAACCACTCAGTTGGGAAACTGCCATAGAGCCTGCTTAAAAAAAGTGGCTCCCATCCGTACTCGAGAACCGAGCTAATGGCGATCGCAACGCCGCCATTTCTCCTGCAGCGTCCACTCCGGGATCCGCACGGCTGCACGTATTGGTTCAGGTCGAGTCGGGCAAGGCCGGTGGCGCCATCTCGCAGGGCCATCTCGCAGTAGCTATGTAAAGCAACTTTCATGTTTGAACCATAGAGTTATTACAATAAACGCTAGAGGCTCAGCTGGCGCTAGTGTCTACGAGACTTCCGGTTGCAAATTGAAGCAGACAGCATGCAGTCTACTTTTCCAGCCTCCCTGTGTATTCCTATGGGAAAACGCGCGTGCATTTTGTCTCATCGCCGTAAAATAACATGAATAACTTTTGTTATTTCGGTTGTACCGGATAGTATGTACCTTTATTAATATCGTGAAAGTGTAATGGGTTTAGTTACAGCATTTTTTCTTTACCGCTGAACGATGTTAAACTTCGCTATATTTCAGGCCCAAACCTCTGTTCCATGGCAGGTATGTAGAAACGAGCGACGATTCTAAGCAAAATAACGATCGAAAGGAATGTAGAGTATGTTCAAAGTTCGCCAGTATTCCGTTGGTGCTTATATATTGCTAACATGCCCGTCCTGTCACTATATGAAAATGACCCCGTCGTGTATCTTTACGAGTGGCTAAAAAAAAAAAAAAAACAACGTTCGAAACGTAAAGAATAAAGTACGTGGGCTACGAAAGGTGTGTTTTCTTATTATTTTCTATGTCGGGTAGTTTTTATCGGGCACCTGTTCTCTGGCTTCTCTCTATTTGCAAAGATTTGGAGCGTGCGGGTGATGATTTGAACCCAGAACAAGCATCTTCGCACATATTCATGAGCAGAAAGAATAAAGCAATACTTATTTATTGAAAATCGAACTATATTACGTGACTTTCAATTTATTTTGATCGTCTGCAAGCACAAGGAATTACTTATCCAGTGTTACTGCGTAGTTCTTGCCGTCTCTCTCGGTTTTCCACATGTCCTTCGTTCGTTTGGCACGTATATCCCCCATACTGGAAAGCGCCGACGCCGTGTTCGCGCTAACAGTGTCCGACAGTGCACATAAATACATGTACGAAGCGGTTTTAGCACAGTTTTTCATGCCACGATTTTATCATAAAAACGCCTTAACTGACCAATTATTTCATCTGCGTGACTGGGAAATGTTCCAATGTGCCTAGTACGTACGAATTATTCGCGATATTTGCTCTTATAATCGAGCGCAGAGAGGAAATTCACTCGCTTTTTTCCATAGAAATGCATTACCGGAAGTCAATTTCCGACTGCTTGCTGTCTGCTTCAATTTGCAACAGCACACTAGCGCCAGTTGAACCTCTAGCGTACATTATAATAACTTTATGGTTTGAACTCGTCGCTACAGGGTGGCGCTGTTATCGTATTTAGCTCGGTCTCGGTGGACGCCAGTGGCCCAAGTTTCAAGGGTGAGTTTCCCAACTGTTTTAGTAACGTTGATACATACTAACTCTAGAGGAAAAGGTCCGCCATTTTCCCTCACATTCTGGCTGCCGCAAGCGGCGGAGCATGCAGGCAGACCTTCGGGGTCCCACACATGGTTACCAACTGCCTTCGATTGGCTGTGTTCCGAGATTTTGAGGACGCGAAGGAAAAAAACGACTGACTCCGTGTTTGTACAAAACGGTTCTGCGGTTTTATTATCCGTCTGAAGGCGACTGCGCCACTGCGCCGACTGCGCACGGAGGGAAGAAACCTGACCCTCGGGCGCCTCGGGCCCGGCCGGCGCGACGCGCTGTTTTCTCGAACGCACGCCGGAGAACCAGATGGAGCGCGCTAGGGTGCCTCGACGTCTCAGATAAAATATATGGCGGAGGCCGCCACAATAACATCAGAGCAGTTTCATCACTGATCTCAATGACAATTGCTGGATCGCGTTTGACCAGCTCTGCCTATGGACCGGAATGCGGCCACGGTCGGCCATCTTTAGGTAGAGTTATATCATCTCTAGCCATCATAGTAATATGGCGGACAGCGCAATGGCGGCAGGCTGCCATAAAATAGCCATAGATCTAGTACACTGTGCCGTGGGTGATATTTCGTGCTTGATTGACGTTGTTCCACGAAGCAGATTCTTGAAACCCGGTGTGAACGGTAGCCTCGTCTTTGAGGACCCGGCGAAAGTTTACGAAAGCGCAGCACCGGGGGAAAGCAGCGCAGCGTGCATCGAAAGCAGACTACGTACCGGCGTCTGCTTTCGATGCTTCTTTCGATGCGACTTTCGATGCGTGCTGTGCTGCTTTTCCCCGGTGCTGCGCGATTTCGTGAAACTTTCACTGGGTCCTCAAAGACCGGGCTACCGTTCACGCCGGGTTTTAAAAACATGTTTCGTCAAACAATTTCAATCAATCACGGAATATCACCCACGCTATTTTGATGGCTGCCGGCCACCACAACTGCCAAAACGCCGTGTGCCATGGATGAATGATGGTGGCTGCAAAGTGGCTTCAGCAGCTGTATCTTGGCTAGAGGTGATATAACTCTACCAGAGCCGTTTATTGAGAGAGTTTGGCCATACATTGGTTTGAATAGGCGAGCATCTCGGGCCAACCACAGGCCGCGAAACAGCCCCTAGCGGTGGTCGCGTGCTCTAAATTTGTGCCACGACTATACTTCGTTTCACCTTATGTGCGAGCGAAGGCAAAACTGGAAGCGCGAGCACGGAAGCTCCGTGCGTTCAGGCTTTGCTCGAGCGCGCGAGCTGGGGAGAAATGCAAAAAGCGCTGGTCTCGCGCTTCTAGCTTTGGCTTCGCTCGCAGGTAAAGTGAAACGAAGTATAATTTGAGCCGTGCCGAGCGGAACTCCGCGTCTCAAGACGCTCGCGCACCCCACCCTTTGCACTGCTTTCTTTCAGCCAGTCTCAGGACGCTGTTCTAGCAGTGCAGACAAAGGCATGGGCACGAGCGCGTGGCTTTGGAAAGTTCCTCCTATGCACGAGGTCTCGTACAAACAATAGCGGTTCGCTGAGCTAGGCTCACGCGCCTGTGCCTTTGTCTTCACTGTCGACATTTGTGAGATGGAGTAGAGGTCTCCTGATTGGTCGACGCTGTGTCACAAATTTAGTTTACGCTCTAAGCGTGGGGGGAATATTCGGCGCTGGCGGCGGCCTTTGCTCCGCCTATTGTCCAAACTCTCCTAATATACGGCTCTGAACTCTACCTAAAGATGGCCGCCAGTGACCGCATTCGCGGAGTGGGCAAACGCGATCCAGCAATTGTCATTGACATCAGTGAGTTTCATGAACTTCAACAATCCACGAGCTTACCGGTGGAAAGATATTCGAGTTCCTTTCGAAGCTTTCTTTTCGCATAGCGCGCAGATGTACGGCCTCTCGTCAACACTAAACTAAACCAGACAATCGGCTTCGCGGGTGGCCGCGCGGGCCGCGCCCCAGGAATACGAAACCGCGCAACCACCAGATTTCCGAGATTTCGACAGAAGGAAAGTTAATGCAGCGTTATGAGTATATTGCTTTTTATAAGCGTTAGACTAGCTCAGAATTTACCTTACAACGTTAAATTATCAGTACTGTTTCTATTCCTGAGAGTTTTCAGTCTTCGCGATTACCATTGCGACTGTCGTCCTTCAGCTGGCAACATTGGTTTCTTTCTGTCGTGTTCTGTCGCTCTCTTTCGCGATCTTTCCTCGGGACCCAGGATGTCGGCGCACGGGATTTGCCACTCCTCCTCACCCACCTTTACCCCCCTGGCCTGCATGCTCCGCCGCTTGCGGCAGCCAGAATGCTTGGAAAAATGGCGGACCTTTTCCTCTAGAGTTAGTATGTATGATCTCTATGACGCTAGAGGTTCAAGTGGCACTAGTGTGCTGACGCAGCCATAGAGTTATTATAATAACTCTATGGACGCAGCAGACAGCAACCAGTCAAATATTGACTTCCGGTAATGCATTTCTATTATAGCGAGTTCGTTTCACACGCACTGGCACCGTTCGAGTTCTCTCCCAGAATGCATCGCACTCGCAGAGTGTTGCACGGAGAACTGGGCTCAAACGAACCCGCCAAATGCACCGAGTGCAGAAGACTGATGCTGCCGCCATCTATGTTGTAGAAAAGGTACCGACCTCAAACCGAAACTAGCGCATTTCTGTTCGGAGTGATGGGTGGAGATGCGAGAGTGCAGTCACTACCAACGTTTATCTACAAACGTTGAACGCTGCAACCTGTAGTTTATAGTTGCGATGACTTCAAGCAACTCGGCTGCCGTAGGATAGTTACAGACGGCGTAAATTTCCGCACCCAGCTGTCTACAAAGCATCTGGTTGCGATCTTTCAATTCTTATAACCCACTGAAGAAAACTGATGATGCTGTCCGAGCAGAAGCTTGATCCGTTTGAGCATTGTATTATGCGTGAATCACTGAAAGGGTACGGCTTAAAACTAGTCAGTTGGAATATCCAGCAAAACTTTTCGTGGGACTTTTGATTTCGATCGTCATTACAGGTGGATCAGATATTAGCCTTGGTGAGGACGTTGAGAACGAGAGCTTTCTCGAACAAAATACGACGAGGCAAGTTAGCTGACGATCAAAAAAAAAAAAAAAAAAACCGCTCCGACTTTACTTAACAAGATGAACAATTTAATCAAACGTTTCGTCTCCCATACGGGAGACAAAGTCGGAGCAGTTTTTTTGATCATTACGATTCCCGGCTTTTGGAATATTTTTGCAAGTTAGCTGACGTAGGTAAATGTTAAACATGATGATGTTGCCCAAGCCTCGGGTCAAGTCACTATGTTTAGCCTTCTCTGGTGCTTATTGGGCATTTGATAAGTCGAGGCTTTGCTGAAAGGATTGAAAAATAAAAATGCCTCAATCGGTACCGCCTCGTGGGCACAGCCGATTTAAAGCCAATGTGAGATAAAATGAATTGGATCCTTTGGATCAATTGATAATTTCTGTAAAAAGCCAATTGGAAGTTAAGGAGGATAAATGAAACCAGTAATATGGGACAGCCAGTGGAACGGCCCGGGAAAACCAACCGGTACTAAAAGTACCCAAGTGCTCGACTCACCCTCCAACTCCGCTACTAAGACACGAGCGTGCCTCACAGCGGGTCCGACGGTCACTGAGTGGCAACCATGAACCACACAGCCCCGCCGCAGTGATCACTTCTATATCCCTTGGCTCCCTTGGAAGTCACCCCCCCCCCCCCCCCCCCCCCCCCCCCCCCCCCGTCTGGGGGGCCCACCCTAAGTGGAGAAACCAAGAGGCACCACCTTTATGACAGCCTTCCCCTTATTTGGATGCCTCGTCTCGGATCACCACGCGGCGTCACACGTCCTGCGTGTACACGTCCCGATCTCACGTCACCCACTCCACGTCCTACTCCCCCATGTCAACACGCTTCACGTCACACTTCCATCCCTTTTCAGTTCAGGTCGTCACACGTCATGCGTCCACACATGTATATTGGGTCGTTCCACGTCATGCGGGCTCACGCCGTCCCCACGTCATCACGACTCACGTCACACGCCGCGCTCTCCGCCTCAGGGGCTCCGTCCTCCATCGGGGAAAGCTAGGGTTGACTAGACCCTTTATGTCCCCCCCCCGTCCACTGGAAAACCCCAGTGCTAGGGTTCTCCATCCCAGGTGGGGGGGTTTTCGCCAGAGCCTCCGTTGCAGCAATGAAGCTGGCAGGGTGCACCACGGGCAGGTGGAGGTTGACTTCCCGCGCGGCGACAACACACGCGGGCTTGCACCCCGGTGCTTATTGGGCAGTCAGAGGTTTCTGCTGGGGGAGTTTTGTCGACAAATCTTCAATTTTTCACCCGCATACGGGTGGTGATAAACATCTCGGAAGCCGCTGATGCGTTTGTTCTGAGCATTTCTTGACACACTGGTATATTTCAGCGTCTGTACGGCAACATGAAATAGCAGGCGCTCACAATTCAAGCTCGCGTTTGATTGCGTTGCCCGTGGGACGCGATTTCTATCAGAAATCTACTTTTTTCCCTTTCGGTCCCGCGACACATCGTAGCAGACGAACCTTCGTCGTCTGCTCCCGCTCCTCGCCGGCCTCGCCGGAGCGAGGCATGACGGGATTGCATTTTGGCGCACGCCCGATTTTCTCGGTGCAGCGAGTGCATGCACGCGTGTGTTAGCGAGTTCGTTTCACGGCACTCGTGTCCACGCGTGCCCACTCGCGGCGTAAAGCGAGTTCGTTTCGGCAGGCACTCCACGAGTGGTTGCACTCTCCGAGTTCGTTTCAGCGGCGGCACCCCACGCGTGCATGCACTCGCTGCACCAAGAAAATCGGGCGTGCGCCAAAATGCAATCCCGTCATGCCTCGCTCCGGCGAGGCCGTCGAGGAGCGGAAGCAGACGACGAGGGTTCGTCTGATGCTACGATGTGTCGCGGAACCGAAAGGAAAAAAAGTAGATTTTCTGATAGCAATCGCGTCCCGCGGGCAACGGAATCAAACGCGAGCTTGAATTGTGAGCGTCTGCTATTTCTCGAAGGAAGCAATTGACATCCCGTGCTTTCTTTGCAGGTTTTAAGTCGTTATGTTGCCGTACAGACGCTGTAATATACCAGTGTGTCAAGAAATGCTCAGAACAAACGCATCAGCGGCTTCCGAGATGTTTATCACCATCCGTGTGCGGGTGAAAAATTGAACATTTGTCGACAAAACTCCCCCAGCAGAAACATCTGACTGCCCAATAAGCATCAGAGAAAGCTATAGTGACTTTACCCGAGGCTTGGGCAACATCATGTTTAACATTTACCTACGTCAGCTAACTTGCCCCGTCGTATTTTGTTCGAGAAAGCTCTCGTCCTCGACGTCTTCACCAAGGCTAATATCTGATTCACTAGTAATGACGATCGAAATCAAAAGTCCCACGAAAAGTTTTGCTGGATATTCCAACAGACTAGTTTTAAGCCGTACCCTTCCAGTGGTTCACGCATAATATTATGCTCAAACTGATCAAGCTTCTGCTCGGACAGCATCATCAGTCTTCTTCAGTGTAAACGGTTATAAGAATCGAAAGATCGCAACCATGCTGCTTTGTAGACAGCTGGGTGCGGAAAGTACACCGTCTGTAACTATCTCTACGGCAGCCGAGTTGTTTGAAGTCATCACAACTATAAAATACGGGCTGCAGCGTTCAACGCTTGTAGAAAAACGTTGGTAGTAACTGCACTCTCGCATCCCCACCCATCACTCCGAACAGAAAGGCGCTAGTTTCGGTTTGAGGTCGGTACCTTTTCTACAACATAGATGGCGGCAGCATCAGTCTTCTGCACTCGGTGCAGTTGACGAGTTCGTTTGAGTCCAGTTCTCCGTGCAACACTCTGCGAGTGCGATGCATTCTGGGAGAGAACACGAACGGTGCCAGTGCGTGTGAAATGCCTTGCACCTACGTCACATGATGACGTCGAACGCCGGTAAGCAGTGGCGATATCCGTTCATTTGCGCATTCTAAGAGGCATATCGCGAGAGGCACCTGCTTTGCTCGCTTGCCGTCGTTTCCGGATGTAAAAAATCTTATTTACTTACCAAGGCCAAGGCTACACACGAAACGCACGGGGCCTTGACAAAGAATTTGAGATTAACTATATATTCTGGTTGTTTGTTGTTCCCGATGGTCAAAGATTGCGGTTTGACCTTGCTTGACAAAAGAGCAAGAAGGCTGGGGATCTGCGTGTCCGTAGCTGTCCTTTCAAGTTTTAAAATTTCTTGATCTTACTGGTGATGTGACGTTGGCATTGTGTCCTAAAATCTGTTCACCCCTAAGCTGACAGTGCGGTGGAAGCTACATGCTTGTCCTTCATCCACGAGCGGATAAGGGGTCAGTGATGAAAGGAAGGTGGTTTGATTGGTTCCGGTGAGCTTGTCGCTCCCACCACACCGTCAGCTTAGAGGTGAACGAAGTATAGTACCGTCGCGATGACGTGGCGCCATGAATCAGTCTCGTCAGGAGTTTGTGAGCCATGGCCTTCCAGCAATGTCTTCACACGAAAGCTTTTCTCAATCTCCTTCGCCTTTCGAGCCCACCTTTGTGCCCCTGTCGTGTTCCTCATACGAAGCTCTGCCCTCAGATGGCCCTCGTTTATTTTTTCTTTCTCGTTTACGACATGTCACCATGCAAAATAATTATTTTCTTTGTTTTCTTAAGGCTCACGAATGAACGAGTCGCATTTGGGACAAAGGTAAATTCCCAAAAAATAGTAAGATCCTCGAAATTGCTGCCTAAAAGTAATTCATCACATTACCAAATTACCAGCCTAGCAAAGTAATTCGTTACATTATTCACTACCACAAAAATAAATTTTAACTACAGTAATTTTACGAAAGTAATGTCACTACTGCCATCTCTATAAACGAGCCGTGACGCAACAAGATCAGGATGCTGTTTCATTAGGGCTATCTTTCCTCCGCCCTCCTCGGTCGTCCCTGTTGTCATCTCGTCGGTCGCGTCCCGTCGCTCAACGCATCTCGGCTTCATATTAGCAGCAACAGCGCGTTACAAACATGGACGAAATGAGAGAACAGATTGAAAAACAAACACAGCGATGACTTCAAACTCACGTCTCCTCCACTTTGTTAGAAACTAGACCATGGTACACAAAATAAATAAACGAAAAATCTACATGAAAATTTGTGCTGATCACATCAAGTCCTTTGCCAGGTGTAGTACAAATCTTGGGCGGATAAAAAAAAAAAGAAAAGAAAAACGGAAAAGGCGCTGATACACTTGTCATCGAGCAGGGCAATCTTCTGTGCCTCAATAATATCTCGATTTAGAGGGTCGCCACTCCGCGATGAATTTTGTGAACTGGGGATCACACCCACAGTCTCGGCAGAGGATCTTTAGAGGATCAAAGACAGTCGTGTTCATGTTGTTATGATGCTCTTGCAGACGGTCGTTGAGACATCAGCCAGTTTGTCCGACCAGAGCTTCCTGTATAAGCTTATTTAGGAGGTTCTAGTCCGACATACGTGTCGAGTGTCTCGGGAGAGCGACTCGATGTTCTTCCAGTACGGGAACCAAAAAAGGCGTGACGTCACGATTAGTGGCTGTAGTATCTTGTCTCAGCACAGGTTTCGCCGATTGACGAAACCAAAATATGTGTATCAAAATATGATATTTTCGAATGATTTTCCTTGTAAAATCTTAGTTTTTGTTTTGACAATTTATCAGCGTAATTAAAGGTACGTAAAGTTGCGCGAGGCATTAAGAACTACGATCGCTATTTTTAGGCTGGCAAAGCGCTGGAAAAGTCCTTTAATAATCCTGAGTATGTAAACGCAAAAAACGTTCCTGTCTACATTAGTGATGATGCCATCGTTCATGTTCAGAGAACATTAAAGCTCAGTCGCAGAGCAACTAATAAGAAAGCAAAAATACGACTACTCTCGGGCAATTATCGAAACCTTGAATATCTCTAATACCCCTGTCAGACGGGCACGTTAAATGACATTTAAGCAAAATGGCATTACAGCTCGGCCAATGAGCGTGAGCGATGAAGAACCAGGATCACGTGAAGAACCAGGATCACGAGCTGATTCGCCGAGCGGTGAATGACATTCGATCAAAATGACATTTACTTTCCCGTCTGACAGGGGTATAAGTTTGTTCTCTGAACATTTTATACCTAGTTATCAAGCTAGTTCATTATACTTCGTTTCACCTTACGTCCGAGCGTGGCCGCTGTTATGAGCCGAAAGGCCAATCAAACTGCGCAAAAAGCGCAACGTCACGGCGTGCTCTCTGCACTTGATATGACTAGCCGGCGGAGAAGCACGCACGGAGAGACGGCGAATACCGGCTGGTCCTATCAACTGCAGAGAGCACGCCATGACGTTGTGCCTCTTTCGTTGTTTGATTGGCCCTTCGGCTCATAACATCGGCCGCGCTCGGACCTAAGCTGAAACGAAGTATAGACGAAAACTCTACATTTATTAAACAGTAAGTTCATAAAACGGTGTCATTCACGTTCCCAAATTTACCATCGGATCAAAACATCAAATGCATTATCTTCAAGGTTCACAAATGTAATAAAACGAATGTTAAACAATAGACATGTTTATTATAGAAGGCTAGACGAACGAACTCTGTCGCTGATTCGTTCTCAACCTAATATTTTCACGAAAAATATCAAGCTAGAAATCATAAAAGCGAAGGATTCGTTTTTTGGAGAGAAATAATCAGGTGAAGTGATCCTCCTCAATTATGAAACATTTTAAATCCTAGTGAAATTTGAAGTAAAAAATGTTCCGCATCTCCACGTGGTGAATGATGTTGATTGGGGCGAAGCTCTGGTGGTGCTGATGATACTGATTTTATTGTTCATAGGCAGTGCTGATGGTGCTGATTTTTTTTTTATTGCTCATAGGTAGTGCGGAGTTCCGGGTTGCGTTTCGACTTCAATATTACTGCTTTATGGTCGGTGAAATGCAGAGCCAGTGGTTCTTCTAGCGGATCAGCTTGGATCCGTTAAAAGCCGTGGGAACGCATCTCCACCGCTTAAATCAACGGTCCATGTCAGAAAGAGAATGTGTGGTATGGAACGTGGTTATATACGCATTTGAGCATTTGACCGCAGCGCCCTCTCGTCTATAAACGTTGAGCCAATGCATGCAAAGTTTAACGCGATTATGTACGCATTTGACCGCAGCGCCCTCTCCTGTATAGACGTTGATCGGATACATGCAACGTTTCATATATGACAGAAACCCCAGCTCTTGAGTTACTACCACATCTCAGAGCCCCCTACTCGTCCCGCAGTCGTGGCCGAGTGGTTAAGGCGATGGACTAGAAATCCATTGGGGTCTCCCCGCACAGGCTCGAATCCTGTCGACTGCGCAAACATTTTTTTCTTTTTATGTGAGCACGGACGTCGGCCGGTCGGCCGGACGGACGGACGGACAGGGCTAGACCCTAAGGAGCTTCGCCCCTAATATATGTTTTGTTTACTAACCAAGCCGGTGACTGCATGGCCGATAGTAATGAAGGATTTATATCGAACAGCACTTTCACAGGTGTATTCCTTCAGGAAACATTTCTACTTCTTTTACTTTCGAATTTTTCTTTCGCGCCCATATCCACCATTTTGTTTAAAAGGAGCTGAATAGCAAAAATTATAGCAAATATCTGATCCCACAATGCTGCAGGTGAGGATCAGATATCTTCGAAAATACTAAAAATGATCAAACATTCTGCTGCCGTCTTTTTTTTTTGTTTACTTTTTCACCAGTCTTGGCAGTGGTATCCCTCCAACTGATTGAAATTTTGCCATTGCAAATCCCATTCTCAAATCCGGCGTAGCCTCCAATCCCTGCAACTACAGCCCTATCTCACTAACAAGCATGCCTTGTAAAGTGATGGAACATGTTATTTTTACAGTCATCATGTCACACCTCGATGAGAACGAGTTTCTTTTTTTCCAAATCAGCAAGGCTTCAGACAAAGCTACTTACATAATAGTCAACTTTTTGAATTCATAACCGACTTGCACTTCAACGTTTATACTGGTACCCAAACTGACGTCATCCTCGATTTCGCCAAGGCATTCGATAAAGTGGCGCATAGTCGCATACTGCTGAAATTATCACATATTCAAATAGATCCACCTGTAGACTGGATTGCAGTATTTTTACGAAACAGATCCCAATGAGTAAGGCTGAATAATCGGCTATCATCCTCAATAACATCAGGTGTCCCACAAGGTAGCGGCCCCCTTTCTATTTCTCATACACATTTACATCCAACATAACATCCACAATTCGGTTGTTTGCAGACGGCTGTGTAATATATCGTAAAATAGCCAATACAAATGACAGCCTTGCTCTTCAAATTGATCTTGACAAAACTAGTAAATGGTGTTTAAAATGGCAATTAAACATTAATATTAGCAAATGTAAGCAAACGTGCTTCGACCCAATACACATCCTATCGCTTCACCTGGAACTCGAAACGTCATACAAGAAGTTTCACGTCTTTTTTTACAAGATCAAACTTGAAACAAACATATTGATCTCGTCATATCGAATGCATCTAGAACACTTGGTTTTCTAAAGCGAGCACTCCGCCGGGCACCCCAAACTACGCATCTGCTTGCTTATAAGTCTATTATCCTTCGAAAACTGGAGTATGCAAGCATCATCTGGAACCCACGCCAGAAGTATCTCACAACAAGTCTTGAATCACTGCAAAACAAAGCCGCCCGCTTCATCTTCAGCGCAACGACTCAAATTATGTCAATGTAACGAGTTTTAAACAAAATCTGGGGTTATCTTTTTGCGGATAATCGGTAAAATTGCTCGCTTCTGTTTCGCTCATTGCATCTATTATAATAATTCAACTTTCAAACAGTCATTTTCTACACATGCAAACCAACGTTTCACCCAGAATCAATAACACTCAGAAAATGAAATTTTCCACGTCCCTTGCGAATCTATTTTCTTCAATCCCGCCTGTCTTGTTCATTGGCGACTGGAACGCCCTCCCTGATTATCTGGTGACCGAACATGACGCGCAGCAGATTAAAAAAGTGAAGATTTGTTTTATTGAAACCGCGACAGTGATTGTTAGATGTGCATTCTTGAGTGTTGGAAATACGGTTGTATTTCCAACACTCAAAGTTGGAATTCCTTCTCTTTCTAGCCAATCGTCTGTTTCTATATAGGCGTCCTGCGTTGCCCAGGTGCGCGGTGAAAAGGGACATGTTAGGACACATTTAGGGCAGTAGAAACTTGAGCGTCTAACACCCCTGTCAGACGGGCACGTTAGATGGCATTTATGCAAAATGACATTACAGCTCGGCCAATCCGCGTGCCTAATACGCCACGCGGCGCGTGCACGCGCCACGTGCAGAACCAGGATCACGAGCTGATTCGCCGAGCGGTGAATGACATCCTATCAAAATGACATTTATTTTCCCGTCTGACAGCGGTATACAACTGTCGCACATGTGAAAGCGTGCCGGCCCTGGTGCGGAACGCGATCACGAGGAACGGTGTTGAAGCATAGTTCGAAGCTAAGACGCTAAAGCGTGAGCCCAAAAACGCCGTTTTACGCGTTAAAAAAAAAGTAAAAATAAAAGAAAGCGTTCGGACGTTAGATGTTTTGAGGTCACCATTCTGAGATAAGAGACGCGTACCCTAGCGGTGATGGCATGAATTTGACATTTTCGGATGTCTTGCGGAGTTGAATCTAGCTTTCTCGGACGTCGAAAGGTGTTTTTCCGTTTTTCAGCACAAAGAAGAAAAAAAAACAAAAAAAACCTAAGAGAAGGCTGGGCCTCGAACAAGTAGTTCGAGGCCCAGTCAGGTGAGCTTCTACTATCAGAAATGAGGGCGCTACAGTTTGCTCAAAGATTCAGCGTAGGAGTCCTATTCTATAAACTCAGTATAAATTTTCGTGCCTTTTGTTTCTTGTATTCAATCGTCGCTCAGGTCACCGCAAGAATGTCCTTGGGCTAAATAAATGAAATAAAATTATACGAAACTTTCCCAACTCTATGGTAGACGTCGCTGACACGATGTGGTTTTGTATATCATTAACCTCATTGTTTCCATAAAAAGCTAGTTCTGTTGATATTTTGACATTTAATTCACTTATTTATGGTCAATTAATTATGGTTGTAATTATGTCTTTATTACTGTTCTTTATTGTGGTGTTTATATCAGACGATCTTTTGTTTAATTTTTTGTATATTAATATTGGGAGTAATTTATAATGAGTGCTTTGTTCTTATTTACTTTTTATGTTCTCAGCCGTCCTCCTCCCCCCTCATGTAATGCCCTGCTGGGCTTTAAGGGTGCAATAAATCAATGCATAATTTTTGTGTACATGAGCGTTATATTACGACTTCTCCCACTTGTAATTCGCCCTCAAATAATACATCGCTAGATGCTTTTCAGGTAAAATAAAATAAATGAAATGCAAGTATCTATTGGTATGGTTGTTGCATGCTACGATTGCGGTGTATTACGCACATATACTGCAAGGACCCATCATTGCTCTCTTTTGGTTCTCGCAGACATTACACGTTAGCTTCATGCCTGGTTTTAGCTGCAGCCAGCGACAGTTGATTAGATCGCATCGCGTGACGTCACTCAAGTATATCCACCAATACACTGTTGAGAAACAGGCCGGCGTTTGCCCACACCGGGTGTGGGAACTGCGCATGCGCCGTGCGGACAGCAGCGCCACCTGAGTAGCGTGACGTCAGAGAGTTCACAGTTGGCGTATAGCCAACATTGAGGTGTTTAGCGAGTTTTACGATAGTGTACGCAAAATCTCTGAGCACGCAAGCAAATAGCGCCATCGCCACTGCGCAGGCGCCAAATTCCAAACCGAATTTTGGATTGGCGCGTGGCGACGACGCTATTTCTTTGCGTACCCAAAGTTTTCGTGTACGCTATTCTAAAACTCGGCGTCTCCTTTGCAAGAAATACGTGCACTAAGAACCTTTGTGCAAGAGCCGCTTTAATTTCGAAATATTGAAAGCAATCTCGCCCGTTGCAATCTTCAGATGTTTATAAAGAACACGCCCTGTATCGCGGGACAAAACACCACGCAGTGTATCGACTTGGTGCCTAGATTACATATTCTACAGGAAACAAATCCACCCAACAGTTCAAGGGCGTATGACGAGTATTGAACTGTGCGCTGTCAATAACAAACAGGAGTCTTTCCTCGGAAAAATAGAAGTGGAATCCAAATGATGCTGTTGGATCGTCAAACACAAAATGCGAAAAACAATTTTCCAATATGAAGCTTGGCAAACTTTGCGTTGAACCTGATATACGACAGGTTTCGGCGAACCTTCGACTCTTTGGCAAAGTACTGCGGTGAATGGATAAATGGATATTAATGGCTGTACTCTTTATAACAGGCAATAGCTTTCGCCAACTAGCCTAGGATGATCGCCACCTCGATGCTAACGAACTTTGACTTATGGGCAGAGTTGCCCGACTGCTACGCAAAAAATTATAATTTTGAAAAATAAATGTAATTTTTGAAGTACTTTGTTTTATATTGTATAAACATACTACCAATGTTTACGCAGTATCAAATCAAACATGTGCACTTTCAATTCAGTTAGGCTTCAATTCTTCAGTTAGGTTATTAAGGTGAAGCAATGAAAGATATACTTCACAAATACTGGGCCCTTCTCTCCACCGCCAGGTGGCGTCAGATCGTTTTCAGTTTTTGCCCATACGCACACTAGTCGAACTTCAGGCGAACGTTCGTCGAACTTTGCGATAGCAGTTCGTAAATGTCGAATCCTCGGCGAGCTCCAGCCTCGGCAGTTATGCAACATTCCCAGTCATGCGTACTTCCACTCTTTTGGGTCTATAGCTCCATATTTTCTCCACGCAAACACGCTACAATCGTGGACACTAGTGGAAAATGAGAAAGTACTTTTCATTCAAATCATTTCATACCAACGAGGCAGAAAGTCGAAAGCCAAGAGTTGCAAGCAACAGTTCGTTGAAAATCAATTGAAACGCTTTTCCGGAAGAGTAATACTATACGCACTCCGGAGTGCACTTCGAACGGAAATGGCTATACGCACTCCGCTAAACTCGTATAAAACGAATGGTCACAGCGACTTTTCTAAGCGGTGGCACAGCGTATAGGGGTTAAGACGTCCGCATTGCAAGTGGACGCGGGTACGATCCGCGGTGGGCCTACTTTTTTTCCTTTTTTTTTTTTTCTGGAACATTTTGTTTTGTCGAGGCATTTGGCGATATTTACGACATTTTTTTTTTTTTTTTTGCGATGAACACTAAGAAAACCGAATGTTGTCGCCGAAACTTCGCAGAACTAAATGGTATGGGACTCCCTTTCCGGAGGTGCGATCGGGGACAGCGGGGCTTGTGTTGCCGGCTGGACGCCGCGAAGCGGCGTGTACTGGTCAAGTTTTGTAATTAGCAGCCGATACTGTCGCCGCGAAGCGGCGTGAACGCAGGCGGGGGGCTGTGTTAACGAGCTCCCCAGTGATACACGCGCCGTTCGAAAAGGGTGACCCAAATGACATGAGTTCTCCGCGGTGTGCGTATAGCCATTTCCGACCTAAGTGCACTACGGAGTGCGTATAGCTTTACTCTTTCCGGAACGCCGGAGCCAAATTAGGTTCAATAGCGTTAGAAAATAACTAGACCTTTGGCGCAAAAAATCACAGTGCGCGCCCCCTTGGCCTCACATTATCTGCCACGTGATACTGAAGGGGCGAGGGAGAAAGCGGGTAGGCATAGAGTACTTGTCCTCGCTTTCCTACGTTTCCTTTGTCGTCTGGTACAACCGATTCAGCAAAGAACGTTCCCGGCATTCAACTCGGCACCTCAAACTGCGCTTCACGTTTTGCAAACGCTGCACTGCTGATCACTGCGTTCTCCACATGGTGCCCATCATGGGCGTCGGCAGGATTTTGTCTTAGGGGGGGCAAACTGACAGCCCTTTTTGGGCGTGTGCGCTCAAGGTGGAAAGGGGGGAGGGGGGGGGGGGCTGAATATGAAAGAGCTGAATACAGCTTGCAAGATGCGCATAGTTGTTATGAAACAATTATTTTAAAAAGTTCAATGCATCAGTAATTTCAAAGTAAATTTTCTTTTTCATCGCTATGTACAGGCACAGTGAAAAAAAAAAGGAATTTAGTCTACGACGCGGCAAAACAACAAAACAGTCCACTTAGTCCACTAAGTTAAGTATTGGCAATATATATGTACCGTACACAATAAAATAGCAAGGCAGTGCACGTAAGTCACGCGCTCACATAATAAATTGTCGCAGCAAAGAACAATACCCTATTTCCATATTTAACAATATTTGACGTTTATACAAGTTTTTAAAAGCTACCCCAAGTTGGCCTATGTTCCAATTTACAACTCTAATTTTCTGCACAAAATTGTCTTCGCTCGTAATATTAATTCGAAGCATTTCCCGGATTGTGGTTCGTGGAAGACACCTGAAAGCTGCGTTAGCTGTGTTGGAAAGCTAGCACGGCAGGGCTACCGCTAGAGGGTTAGTTGCCATTCTAACTTTCCGTATTTCCTCGATGCGGGTTCCCTTAGCTTGCCATGCTCGCTCTGTCTCATTTCAGAACTGGGTTAAAACTTTAGCCCTCTTATCTTTATATTGGCTGTTATATACTATATGATCAAGCTCAGCTTTGCATGAATACTCCCACAGTTAAAGACGAGTCTGAAATACCTGTGAGAGTCGAGGGCAAATCCAATGTTCAGCTGGCTCTTTAAAGCCGGAGAATGCTCAGGAGTGACGGAGACAGCAGGTACATCGATAGATTGCAGGTAATGACACAGCACTGAGGTCACGTGCTTCTTCGTTGCACAAGATGAATTGTCATTATCACTGTCAGCTTTCCGTTTAAAAAAAAGCTTCTGATGACCATTTTCACTGCTGACCCATATCAGCCCATGGTTACCGTTATATAAAAAAGTGGGATTGGGTGCGGAATATGGCCCTTTCAGGCAACTGGGAGAGGAAGAGAGAGCCAGCAACAGCAAAGTGTGCCAGCCTGTCACAGATATTCGACGGTTTCACGTGTGTGAACACGATGGTGTCAACGAGGACGGTCCGACACGCCTCTCCCGCGTGAGTTATAGCCCGGGGGAGTATCGTCGTTGACATGGTGCGAACAGAGTTTCGCAGAACTGCATTGTCCAAAAGAGGACGCCTGGCCCCGATTTTGACCCCCCTCTTCTCCTTTCCCATGACCGCAACATACTATGGGCAAAGGAGAAGAAAAGCCCAAAGGCACATATATACAAAACAGAGCACTGGTGTGAGCACTGGCGTAAACGGGGGTGGTTTGGGGGATCGAAACCTCCTCAAAATGCCAAAGTACCCTCCCCCCCTCCCCCTCTTCCTCTTGCGGCCCGCTCCCTCTACTCCTTACGCAGTCGGTTTTACGATGTGAACGGAACGAAGGGGGAGCGCGGACAATCTTCACGTTTCTCCTTACGATGGACCGCGGAGGATGCTACGAGCCATCAGAGCCAATCCAATGCCGCATGAGCGTCACGTCACCTTTGAGATACACGCAGCGAAGCGCGTGGTCACGTGATACGTTCACATGCGCTGGATTGGCTGGTATGACTTGTAACGTCCGTTGCGGTCCACCATACGCTGAAACGGCAACGCCGATTTGTTCTTTTGGGCTTTTTGGAAGAATCCCTCTATGTGAAGAAGACGCTCTGTTTTGGGGGCATTTTACTGACTTTCACTCGAATGCCTGTGATTCATCACAACACAGGACTGCGGTGTTCTCGGAAGTAAGTGCCCCTCCCTATGTTTTTTTTTTTTTTTTTTTTTTGCCAGCTGGGCGCGGTTGATCGCAACTGACCGAGGGGAGACCTTATTCTTTTTTTTGTGTTTATTGCTGAAGGATCCAAGGAGACAAAATTGCGTGGATTTTATTTTTAGGATTGCTTTCGGTTTCTCCGCTTGCTGGAAAAGCTATGGCGCGACGTCATTCGATCCCCCGTACCCGAGAGAGCTGGGGAAGGGAGGGGGTGGGGGGGGGGGGGGGGGGAGGCACACTGGCTTGGGGGGGGCAACTGCCCCTTTTGCACCCCCCTGCCGACGCCCATGGTGCCCATGAGACAGCCCTACCTTTGTCTGCTGGTGCTGCTAAGCCTAACGGTGCCATCTCTCGGCGTGCATCGAGTGAATCAGGAACAGTGTCCCTTCTGGAAAGACATTGCCGTTTCTCGAGGCTTCAGGCAGTACATCTTGGAAGCAAGTAAGCTGGCTCGTCTAGACATCGGTCTGCCTTTGGAATTTGGGGTGGACGAAGCATCTTCCTTGGTCCATTTGCTGAGGACGACACCGATTAGCGTCCGGCTTTTGAGAGGAAGCCGGGCGCTTTGGAGTCAGACCAATTACAGCAGTGTGCATCGAATCCGCCACGCTCTTGTGCTCGTGTTTTGCAAGTCAACGGAGTGGAACATTTTACCCTTTTTCATAATTACGCCGTACGAAATGCACGTATGCGTGATTGCTACCCATTTCAGGTATTACGACCGTTCCTCCTTTACTCCACGTTGAGTAAGGCGAACCGACCCCGTACGAAAATGTCAGATACAGGCCGGAATGAAAAATGCCGGTTCCGCCTAGACCCGAAATTGGGGCACCAGTTTGTATCCAGCCTGGAACCGCGCATTTCCAGCCCCAATTTTAGACCCAGGTGGTGAACCGCCGAAATTCCCGCTGCGCTCACCACTGGACTCTACAAAGAATTTCATGCTATGCCCTTAGCCGTTACAACCAAGAGATCGTCGCGATTTCAGACCCAGGCGGACTTGGTCTGAAATCGCGACGATCTCTCGCTTGTAACGGCTAAGGGCATCGCGCGAAATACTTTTGTAGAGTCCAGTGGTGAGCGCAGCGGCAATTCCGGCGGCGCACACGGTCGTCCAGGCGCCGTCGCGTCGTCACCAAACACGGTGCACGGAACACACACACAGCATGCACAAGCACAATATCCAGTGTTGAGTGTCTCGGGAAGTTTCGGCGGGCAAGCGGTATCCGAGTTGTCCAAGTATTGTCACCAAGCACACCAGCGCATCCAGATGCCGAGCCAAACTGCAATGGGTCGGCAGCTTCAGACTATATAAAGATTCAAAGCCGAGGTCAGTGGGTATCCATCCAGGGCAACGATAGGCGCGTCAGTATCCGTGCGCCCGCAGCGCGAACGTCGCCGCCGGGCGAGCGCCGGCCGACAGTCCAACGGGAGCGGAGAGAAACCTAAACTCTCGAAGCGCTGCCTCCGACTGCAACAGACAATGCAAGGCGCGCGTCGTCACCAAACACGGTGCACGGAACACACACACAGCACGCACAAGCACAGTATCCAGTGTTGAGTGCATCGGGAAGTTCCGGCGGGCAAGCGGTATCCGAGTTGTCCAAGTATTGTGTCCGTGCCAACCCCCGGACACAGAGCGAGTTGCGCGGCCGGAACACGGATGGCGCCACCATAGAGGTGTACAGCAGCGCTCGCGTGGTCGGAGGCGCTCATTACTAAAAACTAAACAAAACAATAATGAATCAAACTTCATTTAGCTTTAGTTATAACTGCATATTATTCCACTAAATAGAAAGTGCGTATTCCTAAAAATATAACATAATTTTTTTTAAAGTTCGTGTCAGAATCACGCTCTCGAAATTTTGTCTTTTTCTGTTTTTTGCTTTTCTAAAACGAAACCGCTGCCTGTGCGCATGCGCGCTTGCGCTCTGCTCGCTCCGAAATCGGTGGACCGTTGTGGAGGCGTCCGTGAGTCTGCTGAGTCTGCTCGCGGCTTTCGCGCTTTCGCTCGCCTTCGGTGCGTCAAGCGTCGGCGTCTCGATCATCGTACTGCGCGAGCCTCGCACTCTCGGGCAAGTGAAAGGCTTTTCGTGTCTCTGAACTGCCTCAATCGTGCGGTTACGCAAAGTGGTGCCCAAGGAGCGTCGGAGACAAGAAGCACCCGTTCGTTCGGATCCCAACTGACGACGGTGAGTTTGAAAGTTTTCACCCCAATCGAAACTTTTCCTAAGCTGAACTGCCAGCCACAAATCGCACTATTTGAGGGTTTTGTACTGTTTTAGCTAAGTGAATATATGGTTTTATCTTTAAAATTCACGAAATGCCACCGTTTTTATTTTTTTTTGTTGCGATGCACACATTTCGGCGAGCGTTTTTAGCGCGTAGTTTTGTGGATGAAGACCGTCCTGCAATTATTTTATGATCTGTAGACTGTTGGCGAAATCTCACCTCCTCTACCTCCCGTCGATTTCGTGCTCAACAGTGTAGATCCCCGTCAAGTAAATTGTAGTCTATATATAAATATTCTTCTGCCAGTTTTATAATATTTCACAGAGTTCATATCTTATAATATGTGCCTCTTTTTATTAATGTATCTCATGTAGATGCTTTCACAGCCCTGCGACTAGTTAGCCATGTTTTATTTCTTTGAGAAATACATAGAAAGCTGGATAGTAAAATAATTTAATTTTGAAAGCCACTTTTAAAATCTCGAAAGATTTACGCATAGAAGGGGATAATGCAAACAGCTGACCTTGATCGCGAGATGTGCTATCCGTCCTTCTATGTATAATTCTTTCGCAAGTTTTTTCGCCTACCAACGCACTCCCCTCAAAACAATTAAAACTCATGTTAGGCATTTTTTTCTCGTTTGTTGCACATAAAATAGCAATATTTGCATTGATGTGTTTTTTTCTGTGTATCCATACAGATTCTCGAGGCATGAAAATCACTCCAACAAGCCTCAGGGACAGGGAACCCCAATAAACAAAAGGTAATGTCCGTGTTCACTTTTTTGTGAAGTGCACTTGATTGCTGGCCAACCTATCAAGCTGAATATGCAACCATCAGCATGCTAGGTTACACCATAGTAATCTATGCAGTCTAATCTAGGGTAAACTGTAATGTAAAACGAGAATGGCTGGGGCAAAGAAGATAACAAAAACAAAAAGGATAGTAGGAGCATCCCTATGGAATGTTTCTTTTCTGCAAGTGTATGTGTTGCGACGATACAAACTAATGTGTTCTTACATTGCCCTGTGCAGATCCTGGGAGGATAGAGAACACACATACAGCAAAAATGAGAAACAACAATGCAGTGGCTGGTCCATCCCATGGGCATTATAGGATCTCGGTGGCCCACACCAAGAAAACCTGATTCAACTCATGGTTCAACTCGACGGCGCAAGCGACAGGTATCGGAAGCTCATCAAGAAGCCAAGGGAAATGAGAAATACCAATGTGGTCTATAGGCAGCAAGGTCTACACAATATTAAGGAATATGTATATAGAGATTTTGGTTCACGTCTAAGTAAGCAACAAATAAGTTTGCCCGAATAACAATGCATTGTGTTAACTTTTTATTTGCATGGACCAGTCAGAATGACGCGAGCTTTCAGCTGGGCATGAGATCTTTCGGCTGTGCTTCTTGAGATCCTCGAGAGACAATGTTGTTCCAGGTTGCTCCTTGCATGACAGAAGCCTTTGAGCATCCACTTTGTTCAGACAAGTTGTTAGCCTGCTGGTGGCCAACAGCCTTTAGGCAGTTCTTTTTTTTAGGGGGGAGGGGGGGGGGGATCTGTTGCTTTGAACCAGTGATACCACGACCTTTGGAGCTACAATTCAAATTATAGTACTTGGAGAGTTTCATTCTTTGAGATTACGAGTTTTGCTGGACAATATCTGACCCATAAAAGTTTACATTATTGTCTTATTACACAGGTTGAACAATTGATGTTTTATCGTAATATACTTTCAGGTTGGTATTTGAGATTCCACAACCAATAACCATTTAAATCTTTTTAGACATGCCTCACCGATAGGGCTGTTTGCATACAATTCTCCAGCAGGGCTGCATATTTACATCATACTGGGTTTGCTTCTAACACATATCGGAAACTATAATTGTGTTTTTATGCCACGGAAAAAAACATTTCTGTTTGCTATTACAGTATTTTCTCTTTAATATGGAGATCTCCAGCCCCCAAAACAATTCTTCATAATGTAAGTCATCCATAATCATGAATCAATGCCACAATCACAAATAATAAACTTTAAAGGTTAAAGGTGGTATGTTGTTCATTTTTGTCATCTGCAACTGGGATAGGGAAAGAACTGCAAATGATTCAGGCTGGAAACCCCTGAAAATTTTAACCATTGCCAGTCATCATTGTCTTATCTGACAATGGTGAAGCTCTGGGTAAATTCTGTAACCGAAGAGCTTTACTAAGCTTTTTTGTCTCACTAACATTATTATTATTATTTTTTTTTGTTTGCCTTCACAGAGACCACAATAAAAATATAAAAACATGTATTTACCCATTTCGTTCCCAAGCCAGCTGTCCATAGTCCGTACTCCGTTTTTTTTTATTTATTTATTTAACGTGGCGAGTTAGAATTGCATAGGAACACAAATCAGTCCCCGAAAAAATGACTTATATAGCGGCGTGACCGAAACGATCGACCATGTTAGCGAGACATAGTTATTTTCGCGCCATAGTTGCATCTGATTTTACGAGTGAAAGTGAAAAAGCACTATGTCGTGATCGCGCTAAATGTCGCACATTGTATCTTCACTGTAGCACCTGTTGCTAACGTAGATACTGCATGGATGTTTTTTTTGTTTTTTTTTTGCATAGCAACACTTGTTTAAAGTGACAGTGTAAATTGTTTTTCTTTGTCATGCCAATGACTGAATAAATGCGTCAACGAGTGCGAAAAATGCTGCATCTGTTTCGATTCCCTGGAAGACGCCGACGACAAGTAACGGACTCTCAACTGCTGGATACAAGGTAGGCAAGCAGAACTTACAATTCTTTGACATGAAAAGTGGCATGGCACGCGCGAACCGTAAATTTCGAAACAAAATCCACCGCGGTACCGGCGGTACCGCGGTAGGGAGCAGCGGCAGAGCACGGTGGAGGGGCTGCGCCATGTTGGATTTTGAGTGGCTTCGTCTTCGCAAACGGCTAGGAAGCCGCTTAAGCTAGCTCGACGGCGTCAAAAGTTTTATTTAAAACGTTAGCCCTGTATTTTATGAACACGGCGTTTGCATCTTATTTTAGTTTCGCAATTTATCGATAGAGCAATGAGTCACCGATTCGTTGCAGTAATGAGCGCCTCCGACCAGGGAAGCGCTGCTGAGCGCCCAGTTTACCCAGAAATCGACTCCATTGGGTCTATGGCAGTAACCGGGCACTGTCCGTGCGCCCGCAGCGCGAACGTCGCCGCCGGGCGAGCGCCGGCCGACAGTCCGACGAGAGCGCAGAAACTAAACTGACGAAACTCTCGGAGCGTTGCGCGGCGCCGACTGCAACAGACAAAGCCAACCGCGCGCGCGGAGAACGCCCGCTCGCAGCGCCTCCGAAGCGGATGCGCCTGTCCCTAACACGTGACCTCCAAGGAAGTTCCCCGCCCCCCCCCCTGCCCCCACCCTCTCTCCCCTCCTCCAGTCACGCGAGTGCGCGCCCGCTGGCTGGGAGCAGACCCTACTGGAACAAGGGGAGCGGATCGGATCCACCCATCACCATGTGATTCAAGTGCGTTGCGTCTCACTGGATCCGACTGGTTACACCCAGAATCCAGCGGAACGGAACTGCCCACGAGTTTGCAACCGCGCGGATCCGAACTGGAACCGCTCCGATCTGACATTTTCGTACCGGCGACCTGTTGAAACTTATTGTTTCCGTCATTTTGGAGTACGCAAGGGAGTTATCTCGCTGCTCTGGTTTCGGTTATAAAAGGCAAACCGCTCGTAGTTCCCGCCCTCAGTACACGTTGGACATCTTCCACACTTTGACACCGCATAACTGGATGAACGAGGATTTACATTTACTTCAGAGGTCACTCGCGCCGCTTCCTCACCGTCGAGTAGCAGGATCAGCAGCTGGCGACAAGCCGCGGATGAAAGGCTTGAGCATCAACAGCCCAAGTGCACTCGGTGCCGATGCGGGTGATGCGGGTTTCTGTCAACCGGTAGCCCAGCACAAACCGTGACCGTTCCAGCTCTTCGTCATGACACGGTGTTGCAGAGAGCAGGGTATAATACAACTACACGGACCACCGAAGCGAACGCACTGTTATCGTAAATCTTGGCTTGTGATTGTGCCTTTGTAGATCATCTTATTCGTTTTGCTGCAGACGGAAACGACGGGCATAACAAAATTGTTTGCATATTCCGCATACCTCGCAAAAGCATTTACCCAGTCCCCTTCCGAAAAGCGTAAAACACGGAGTCCGCACCGTCCTGACTTACCAGTCTTTCACCTGCTTTAGAGCAGTTTGTACCTGCTAGAGGTATGTCTACTGAAACTGCAACTTGAAACTAGGGGCAGTGCCAGAGAGAAAGGAGACAAAGTCGGGAAAGCTTGCTCGCTCTCCCAATTTCTCAACTCTCAAAGATTGTACCATAATAAATGCACCAACGCCTCTTCCCAAAGTAAAGAAAAAGCACTATGTTCACTACGTAAAAAATGGTCTCAGTTCACGCATCTGTGGGCAGGTAGGAAATCTTGCCCTAATTTATTCACACCGCATGATGAGCGCAACAAACTCACACGAGTCACACGAGATTTACAGGAAAATATTGGTGGTGACTTAAGTTTCCCTGAAATTCTGTATAACCGATCGTTTGCAGGACCGAATCATCTACTCGAGCGGTGTGCGTCGCTGTGCAAACACGTCGCTGTGCAAATGCAGTCCAACAACACGAAGCATAAAAACGGCAGATTTAGGACAACAATCCGAAGCCTATTGTTCAATTAAAACGACATAATTTTGTTGAAAACGCCCGGAGCGTTTTACTCACGGTATGCGTCGGGAATCTTCCACATTTTGAAACGGAACGAAGGAAGATTAGAGAGTTTTCGTAGATGGTTTTCGCCGTCCCTGCAACACCCTCCGCAACCCGCTACGATACCCGGAACTCTACAGCCAAGGCCATCGGCGCGCAGGCGCAGTAGCGGCCTCTTCGTAGTGGAGGGCTTAGCGGAGGGGGAAACGCGGTCTACGAAAACTCCCTATTTACTTTTAAAAACGCTCGCTGCGTCCTCCCGGACCAGCTGGACCGGATCAGCTGACGACGACGGGACTGAACCCGTTGAACCTCTACTCCACAAGAACCAATTTGAGGTCCGTGTTAGTGTGGGTTTCTATTTCCAAGCCCCCCACCACACCACCACGAAAGTTTCGGCTCTTTCTCTTAAGAATGGAACCTTCGGCGACCTTCTTCCGAGTTTCAACGCTGCGGAAACGAGTCACGATCTGTCCGGGACCGTCGCCTGCGTGTCTGGGCCGGCGGAGACAGGTCTCAACGCGTCCGTGACGTCAACGGAACGTGTGTGTGTGTGTGCGTGTGGGTTCGTGCGCTCCGGAAGGGGAGAGAGGCATGGCTTAACTGCGGAGAACCATGGCTACGACGCACTTCTGGCTACGACGCGGCGGTCTTTGCTGCAACGCACTTGGCGGCGGTTTGCTACGTCGCACCTGCTGCCCTGGCGGAGAGTGAGGGACAAAACGGACCCTATATAAGGCGGAGCGTGAAGCTGCTCCGATGGTCTATCGGATTTGGACGACTGTATCGCAACCATGTAATTAAACCGTTCATTACGTTACCAATTCTCCCACCTCCACTGGACCCCTGGGTTCTTCACTTCGGGGAATGGTCGTCGTCACGAGCCAGGAAGCCTCCGGACGTGCGGCTTAAACCCCGCCTCGAACAACTGGTTGGCAGCGGTTGGGATCGGACCAGGCGACATCGTGCTACATCTGTGGGTGAGCGTTTGGACTTTGCTTTGAGATTCGCCAGGCTTCAGATTATGGGTAATTAATTTTGAACTGCTGGGAATCCTTAGGCTTTGACTCGTGCGCTAGGTTTTGGTACAACCTCGCGACAAGTTTTAGAACAAAGCCAAAGCTAAAGTGCAGCGATCATGGATCTAATGAGGTTACTGAGAACAGATTTACTCTGTTTATGTGAAGAATTGGGTGTGGAGGTGGAGCAAAAGATGAAGAAATCTGAGATCAGTAAAGCGATTCCAGAGAGCGCGGAAGCAGAGGAAATTAAAATTGCGTGGGAACTGCTTCAGAACGCTAAGAACGAGAGCAGGCTGCAGCGAGAGAGGAACGAGAACGAGAGCAGGCTGCAGCGAGAGAGGAACGAGCGCAGACTGCAGCGAGAGAGGAACGAGCGCAGACTGCAGCGAGAGAGGAACGAGCGCAGACTGCTGCGACAGAGGAGCGAGCGCTGAAAAGGCTACAGGTCGAAATTGAACAACAGCGATTAAACTCGCAGAACAGTAGAGTTGGGGCTCCGGTACGAGCAAGTGAGACCGAGTCGTATCAAATGAAGAAGCTCCTGCAGCCGTTTAAAGTTGGGGAAGACGTGGGCCTGTTCTTAGTTAACTTTGAGAGGACATGCTAGAAGTTGAGCTTCGCCCCAGAAACGTGGCCGCAACGGCTTTGGACTTTGTTGCCCTGTGAGGCTGCAGAGGTTGTCGCGCGCCTTAGTGCTGGAGACGCGGACGACTACGACAAGGTGAAGTCCAGCCTTTTGAAGCGGTACCGCCTTTCTGCCGAGGCGTTCCGTCAAAGGTTTAGAAACGCATCCAAAAAGAGCAGCGAGGGCTACTCGGAATTCGCGTACGGGCTTAAAACCAACTTGATAGAATGGTTGAAGAGCGAGGAAGTGTACGAAAGCCGAGACAAGGTAGTCGAGTGTGTGTGCCCCGAACAGTTCTTTCGTAGCATTCCGCAGTCAGTCAAGCTCTGGGTGCAGGATAGGGTGGGAGTCGACTCTGTCGAAAGAGCCGCTGAGCTAGCCGAAGAGTACGCAACGCGTAGAAAGCTGAGCGGAGAGGAAAGCGAACCCGGAAGAGCGATCAGCGCAAGACCTTCCGACAGGGAAACGGCTCGCGAGAAAACGGGCCCGAGAAGCCCGAAGCAGGACAAAAGGTCCCAGAAAAGAGCGCAGAACACTTGAACGGAGAAAAGCGGAAAAGCCCAACAGGGCAGTTCGAGGCAAGGAAGCCGTTCCTGTGCTACAACTGTCAGGAGCCGGGACACACAGCGGCCAGATGTAAGAAACCGCGGGTTGTGTTCTCGTACGTGAACGGTAGTGACAAGGACCTGAAGCTTCTTCGTCCCTATCTTCACGAGCTCCAGATAAACGGAAAGCCGTGCAGGGTGCTTCGGGACAGTGCAGCGACGATGGACGTTGTTCATCCGTCGTATGTAACGACCTCCGATTTTACTGGAAAGGTAGTTTGGATCAAGCAGCTGCTCGAAAAGCACAGTGTCTGTCTGCCTATGGCGACAGTAAGGATAACTGGCCCGTTCGAAGAGCTAGTGACAGAAGCGGCTGTCTCGCAAACAGTCCCGTTGGAGCATCCTTATTTGTTTTCTAACCGGTCAGATTTCCTGCTGCGCGAAAGGGGTCAACAACTGGGAGAAGGGCTAGTTCAGTCGTGTACGAGGTCCAAATCGCGTCAGGTCGCCCCTTTGTTGACGAGTGATCCAGAGCCAGAGGCAGCTGACGGGGAGCAAGCACTCCCAGAGTTGGAGGCAGAAAACCGGGATGAGAGGGACCAGGTTGTAGAACAGCCTGACCTCGTAGCACTAGAAAGCGTACGCCGTCCCAACGCGCCGGCGAAAAAGGCGGAGGAAGACGGGATCAGTGAAAGATCTCTCGTAGCTCCGGCGTCACGTAACTTTGGTCCTCTGCTACGAGTAGACAGAGTGTCTTTGACAGTCGAGCAGAAGAGCGACCCTAGTGTGTCAGGGTTTCGCGGTACAGCTCAGGAGATTGCTAGGACCAATGTGACGGGGCATGAAAAAGGCGGATTGTTTTATCGGCGCTATAAGGACCGCATTTTCACGTCTAGAAATCACGTGGAAATTGATCACTATGACTTCAGTGTAAGAAAAAGGAAAGGAAAATTTAACGGCAATGCCGATGGGTTGAGCAGATTTTTCTGATATCACCAAAAACGGTAGGGATGATCTCAGAGGTCTTCGTCATCCACGGGAATGAGGATCAAAAGGGGGGCACTTCGTTAAAACCACAAAATGACCTCACAAATTGCGAAGAGTTTTGTCTTTTGTATCTTGTTCATTGTGACCTCGTTGGAAAAATGAGTTTTTTTTTTTGGCGACAGGGGGTCTCGATACCCGGAATTGTACCAAATTTTGGTAATCCGTAATCCAGTCTGGCGGGTCTCTGGCGGATTCCGAGCGTTTGACTGCGGTGTGGCGTGGTGTTGTGCGGGACGTTTCCGCTGATACCTCCGTTGTGAGAGGTTTGAGAGTTTGCTTAATGCTTGCAGCGTCTTCTCAAGGCCTACTCCAAGCCCACCTCTTCAGGCCAGCGATTGTACCACCGGCCATTCGAGGTTTCCCTGGCCCCGGAGGGGCTGTTAAGAATGGAACCTTCGGCGACCTTCTTCCGAGTTTCAACGCTGCGGAAACGAGTCACGATCTGTCCGGGACCGTCACCTGCGTGTCTGGGCCGGCGGAGACAGGTCTCAACGCGTCCGTGACGTCAACGGGACGTGTGTGTGTGTGCGTGTGGGTTCGTGCGCTCCGGAAGGGGAGAGAGGCATGGCCTAACTGCGGAGAACCATGGCTACGACGCACTTCTGGCTACGACGCGGCGGTCTTTGCTGCAACGCACTTGGCGGCGGTTTGCTACGTCGCACCTGCTGCCCCGGCGGAGAGTGAGGGAGAAAACGGACCCTATATAAGGCGGAGCGTGAGGCTGCTCCGATGGTCTCTCGGATTTGGACGACTGTATTGCAACCATGTAATTAAACCGTTCGTTACGTTACCAATTCTCCCACCTCCACTGGACCCCTGGGTTCTTTACTTCGGGGAATGGTCGTCGTCACGAGCCAGGAAGCCTCCGGACGTGCGGGTTAAACCCCGCCTCGAACACCCCAAACAGAACGAGATCGCCGAAGTCAACGCAGCGCTGTCGTGAACCTTGGCTTGTGGTTGCGCACTCGTGGACCCTGTGACTCCCTTCGCTTTCAAAGCACACACGACGATTACGAATGATACTTTCCGTCTTCCGGGAACATCACAGGGGCACTTCTCCGGTCACGTCTTCGCTATGTGCTCGCAAACTGCGAAGCTCTATGCAAAGCTTCTCGCGTCCTGTCAAACCAAAACAATAGCGGCGCCATGCGTTGATGCCAGATTTTCTCCGGTCAAACAAAAACAACGAAAGCAAACCGGCTCTAGCTTCCTGCGTACATCGGCGTTGCGCTTGCGCCGTGGCCAGATCGCCTGCAGTTGAAGGTTGAAGCAAAAACGAAACCAACTGCGATGTCACGTGTTCAGACCGAGGACACGCTTTTTATATCCACGTTAACTGTTTAAAACGAATAATTAGACCCATAATTTTATGTGTGGTGTGTAAGAAACTATTATCAAGACCCCTAAACCAAATACAATCATGGGCGACATGAGGGAAGCCGCATTGCCATCGACCAGAAAATGGCAGCGAGCACGGTAAGCGCGGGTTTCGCCAACGTCCTGCGACATGGCGCAATTGCTTTTGGTGCATATCCGTCTCCGAGACATGTTTCTTTCCGCGGCATTTGTCTCAACGGTCCTTTCTAAGTGTGTCCCCAAGCATTCCGGTGCTTCGATAGCCGGCAATGCTGCGGTCGTCGCCGGGGGTGATGCGTGTTTTCGAGGTCGGCTACACGGTTGTGCGTGTATGACCGAACCAAAACACGTTTTTTACAACCTCGCATGATTTGTGAACGAGTTATCCGTTACTCAACGTGTAAATTTATGGTAATTTGTGTAAATAGCGTGTTTTTGACCCCTGATATTCACCAAATACACGGGACTTGCTAACAGTGTATTTTCGAAACGACCCGCCTAAGATGGTCTGTCATTCAAAATGGCCGCTGCTCGTAGTTGACAAGCCGACCAACGCCTCAGCCGACTGAGCTTTCTGACGACCAGTCAGTACTGTCACTGTCCAACTGCGGAAGCAACATATGACGCAGGCCGGACGCATTATGCGTAGCACGGAGCCCTTGTCAGAAATAAAGAAAAAGACGTCCATGTTCGCCAACGTCCGAAACCTTACTTTACGCGCCTTGCCAGCTGCCCCGGAGCGGCGAGGCACGCAATGATTGTCGACGGCGGAGCTCAGAGCACTGGTAAAACATTAATAAACACTAACATGTAGCAAACCACCACTTCCTCGGTCGCTGCCTTGACAGTTCTTGCTTTATTGCACAAAAAAATTAAAAAAAAGCCGCCGGAATGCATGGTACAAAGGTAAACAATCAGTTGCGGAAAAATGAACACGCCTCACCTTGCGTCCGCTTTTTTCGAATTTTCTGTCGTTCCCTTTCTCGTTCTTCCTCCCGGGTACGCAGATGCCACCTCTAATAGCCGATTCACACGACGGACCGAATCGCGATTTTTGTCCGGGGACCGTGTTCCACGTGACAGGCACGTCACCGATTCCTGCAATCTGCGCCTCGTTTGCGGGCGCGCGAACTGGTAAAGTCGAGCGCCTTTTGACTCGCGGATATTTTTCGGGAGATCGACTTGAAAAGCGTTCAGTCTGGCAACGGTACATAATTTTCTTGTTTTTTTTTTTTTTGTTTTTGGACGATTTATACAAAAATGGCGCATTGTTGTGTGTTGTGTGTTCGTTGGTTCACTTTGTCGCGCGGTTTTTGGTTACACGCGTGACAGAAGCTGCAGCAACTTTGTCCGGCTGACGCAGCGCTGGTTCATGTACTCCTCCGGGTCCGTGTCAAGGAGCTCCCGTCAAAACTCGTCGAGCACGCCGCGATAATTCTTGCACGTTCAATCAGGATTTAACCGAGCCAGATGTTCTGGCTGTGGTTAAGCGCGGAGTGCGTGAAGGCTTCTCCAAACGCTCCTTCGCGGGCCCCGAACTTCGTCGCTTCTACGCCGAATCCTTCTCGAACAGAACCATGCCCGTGTCACTCTCATGCCTTGGGTTAATAAAGCTACCCTAATGAAAAATAAATCTAAAGGGCCAGTCAGCCTTGAATGATTATGGGACCTCACAGGACTTCAAAACCCTTCACGAATTTCCTACAGAAAAACCATTCAAGGATGCCCCACAGAAAAACCCTTCAGCCCCAAAACCCTTCAACCCGTCAGCCCTTCAGACCCTTCAGCCCAAACCCCTTAGCCCAACAAACCTTTAAACTCCCAAATGACTGTGAACCATAGAAAATAGCGCAGTTCAAAACGTTATTGGAAATTTACTTTAGACATTTAGTTTTACATAAATATTGCAACTCAAACGACGATAAAAACCAACGTTTGTTCTAACCCGGACGCAAGCGGCTGTAGACGAAAGTGATCAGATCAAATAGGGACAACTGTACTCACAATGCCGCTGGGTAAATTCCTGATATACGGCAGTTCAACTAAAAAACCAAGCAGGTGCACCTCACGGACACATACACACTCCCAGTAGACACGTTTAGCGAATACCATGAACTCTCAAGCAGCAACTGCCGCCGTTGAGAAATCCTGAGCACAGTCACGGTGTCGTCCCTGATGCCGTTGCGGTGGCGTATTCGGCGTTTTTTTCGCTCGCTGGATGCTAATGACGCCGGACGGACGAAGAGGTGCAAAGAACAGGGCTGGACAGCAGCCGTCATCCAGTGTCTCAGGAACGTCTCGGGCGACTTGACCTCCGTTTGAATAAGCAGGCGCTTGTAGGCCGCTTTGAATTGCTATGCAGTTGGATTGTTGTTGTACCCTCCCTTTCCCCTGATGGAGCCGAAAAATATCTCCAGGTGATCTTGGGACATCTTGTGCGTTAAGATGTGCTTCAGCTTCCCTGTTGCTACCAGGTCATCAAAAAGAACTTCAATGCACAGGATGCAGGCTAGTATGCCAAAAAAAAAAAAAACAGTTTTCTTTAACCCATCAATGATAGGTCGTCCTCTTGCATCCCTCAGCCCTCTGATGTAGCTCTCCGGTTCTTGCAGAAATGCCTTCCACGCAGCTGCGTTCCCGTGACGCAGTGGTGCTTTGTAAGACCTGGCCAGAGAATTTCTTGAATTCAGGAGGTCAAACAGTCGGTCAAAAATACCTACGAACAGCGCTGTGGCGTGTGCACCCTGGAACTGGGGCAGCTTCAGAGTAAATTCGCAGAAGTCAAGCGCATCTGCGACCGAGGAACTCAAAGCTTGTACCGCGAGCCTGACTTTCATTTTCTGCTTCGTACTCGAGATGAACCTTCGTGAGCTTGTTTCTAAGGTGTAACCCCTCCTGTGCTTGTAGGGCTTCCAAGGCCACAATGTACGACCATTTCACGGGCGAGCCTTTGTCGTCCAGTAGGTGACTGACAGACCCCAGACAGTTACGAATTAATTTAATCATGTGGCAAGCGTCTAGAATTACAGACACTTTCTTTGATGCGTCTGCTGGATGGTCGAAACCGGTCTTCATTGTATGACTGCTGATTTCGGTACCAAGACACTTGGCCATTTTGAAGTTGGAGGCTGCTCCGTCAAAAGTGAGTGACACAATGTTGACTCTTGTTTTGGTGAATTCTGCTCTTTGTGAGCCTGAAAGAGAATCGATGAGAAAGTATCCAAGGGGCAGCTTGAGCCTCATGTTGAGTGTCACAAGCATGTAGACACAGACGTTTGTTGCCTCTGGAAGGCTGTCATCAGGAATCTCTCTGCCAAAATCAATATAGCCAACAACGTTGTTGCCCCATATTGAAAATGCCATCAAGATACATAATTTGGGACACTGACTGCCAGTCAGCAGCCCTGGTGGAACGTGCCCTGATGGTCCATCAGATGACGTCTGACTGCCACTGCCAAAAGAATTTCATCCGCAAGGGCAGCATTTATATAAAAGATCCCATTCCGAGTTGGCCATCTTGGATGGCTATGAAACGGTTCACAAGCCGAGGCGCCATCGGCTGTGTCTACAGTGCCGTGCGACGGCACTCCACTCGCGCCAAGTGCCGTCCGAAAGAGAGTCGGACGGCGCGTGTATCACTGGGGAGTTCGTTAACACAACAACCCCCCCCCCCCCTCCCCCCGGCCTGCGTTCACGCCACTTCGCGGCGACAGTATGCGGCTGCTAATTACAAAACTAGTGACCCATTTGGCCCCGTCGTACACGCAGCTTCACGGCGTCCAGCCGGCAAACCAAGCACCGCTGTTCCCATGCACCTCCGGAAACGAAGCCCCATACCATTTTGTTCAGCGAAATTTCGTCGACAACATTCGGTTTTCCCAGTTCTAATCATAAAAAAGAAATGTAAATATCGCAAAATCCGTCGACAAAAAACACATTTTCAAGAGATAAAAAAATAAATAAAAGCAACCCAGCACTGGGGATTGAACCCGGGACCGTTTGCTCATGAGGCAGACGTCTTACCACTAAAGCGCGAGACACATGCGCGTCCAAACTGTCCGATTCGGCGTGCGAACCGCCTGAAGGACGTCCGAGGGCGAGGGTTTTCGTCGCAACGAAGCGTCGGACGGGGCCCCCGTCCGGCGCCGGCGTGCGTCCAACTTGCTAGATATCGCCGCACGGCTGTCCGAATTTCGGAGGGCCGCAGCCAATGGCAGCACGGATGGCGCGAAGGTCATGTTGTCACGTGACTTTCGGCCCGATCGGGCGAGGAGGCGCTTCGTGGTTCGGGCAGTTCGGGGAAGCGGATGTCCCCCTCTTTTACAACTCCTACACGACACACACATCTGGCGGTGCGCGGTGAAGGAGATGGACGCCATCGAGTGTTCTCGCGCACACAAAACAAGCTGCTGATCTCGCGCGCCATAGCAAGCCGTCCTTCTGGGACCGATCGAGGCTGTCGAAACCCGAATGTACTCCGTTTCACCTTACGATGGAGAGCAGCGGACGCTACGAGCCATTCCAATGCCGTGTGAGTGTCATATGAACTTCGGGAGAGACGCAGCAATGCGCGGTGTGCGTAGTCACGTGATTTGTACGCAGTGCTCGCTTCGCTGGGATGGCTCCTAAAAGTTCGCTGCGGTCCATCGCGATTGAGTGATGTTGAGCAGAAAAGTAGCCACACGGAAAATCTCTACAGACGCACACTTTAATAGAATGTAATAAAAATATGTTTGTTTTAAAGTCAGAAAAACCAAGAAGGGCGAGGGAAGTATTTTAGTTTTCTAGGCTAGGTGGCGCGAGCTACCGCCCGTTATAAATATAGCCATTAGCATTCATCCATCCCTTCGGTAGAGGGATACCCGAAACTGGGCGGAGCTGAACGGAGCGACGCAACGGACGCAACGACGCGTCGGAAACCATGTGTCGCGATCCGTCGTGTGCGGCGATTCGGAGCAGCCATCTTCCCGACAGTTCGCACGCCGGACCGGACAGTTTTGACGCGCATGTGTTTCGCGCTTAAGTTACACTGCAGCTTCAAAAAGCACGTTTTGAAACCTCGTTTTATACGAGACTTTCGGACGGCACTTGAACGCGTGAGTTGAGTGCCGTCGGACGGCACTTGAACACTTGAACGCTCTGCAAGAGTGCCGTCGGACGGTACTCTAGACGCTACGTTCAGAAAAACGCCCTCGATGTCTGAACCTTTCGGGACGACCGTATACACTTTAATTCACAAAACGTATGCGACTCTGTTGAAGCTAGAGAGCAAGCATGCATGCTACGACAGACAGCCCTGGCTTCCACGGACGAACGCGAGTAGCAGACATATCTGAACTACGCTCGCGGATGCTTTTTGTCTGCGCTCTTCATGAAACAACAATAATGAGCTGCGACACAGCGGTAAGGCCAATAGCCCACAACAGATAGAAAGGTATAAACTTTCTAGCCTAAAACTCTCGGACCAAGTCAAGAGCATTGCAGTTTTGCAGCGCGAGGTTCCGACAATGAGTGCTTCGCTCTAAAGAATGCTTCGGCTCCATATGCAGGTAAGCCTTCAGCATGTTATGCAAAGCACTCGTACATCAATCTCCGTACTTCAGTTCTACTCACCTGCCATGTAGAGTACTTTCGCGTTGTAGAACCCTCCTTTTGTTCGCGCGTCTCCGGCCCAGTAGACCTGGTACACCTTGTCGTCTTCAACTCAGTGTTGGACAAAATACTCGATAAAAGTATTTAAGTTAAGTTACTAAATACCTGCTTCATAAAGTATTTAAAATACTACTCAAGTTACTTTCACTGCAAAGTATCTTGAGTAGAGTACAAATACTTAGAAATGTATTTCAGTTACTTTTGAAGATACTTCCGCATTGCTTAATTTATATCGACGTCATTGACAACGACAATTATGCAGCTACGCAAATCTGGGTTACCAGAATGGTTTATTAGCACGCAACAAAACAAAACGGGGAAGGAAAAAGTATCGTAGAGCTATTTTATGCAGTCCGACTATAAAGAGCAAAATATTGTCACGAATGATAAATGATGAGGCGGCGAATAACTAAAGAAACTAAACGTTTAAGGGGGCGAACTTGTTCCCGAAACAAAATAGAGAAAGGCTAGAGCGTCGCAGGTGTCGATGTCGGCGAAACAGCAAGATCGACCGCTGGGGCGAAACTGACTCCGGACCGCCACTCGGAGCACCTTTTGTACCCGCGTGGGTTTCTGGAACATTCGGCGTAGAAAGTTCGGCGCGTAGAACATTCGTAACTCGATCAGACGACGAAATTCTCGAACTTACCAGAATGTCAAATTGAAGTAATAAATAAAAGAGAAGTCGGCTTTCCGGTATCGAACCCGGAGCCTCCGCGCGAGAGCGTCCACTCGAGAGCCAAGCGCGGTAACCATTCGGCCATGCGCTCGCTGGGCAACGCGCTTGGCAATATCACTGATAGATGTTACAAAACATTTCTGGGACAACAAGAAAGAGGTATGGGGAGGAGATCAGACCGTGGCGCCCCAAGTGGTTAACTTTAGAACTAGATGGATGGGGACAACAAATACAATGGCTCAGCGCTCGGCTGACTTAACCGAACGCGGCGTCAGCGTTCGGCTGGAGTTCGTGTTCTCCGGTGAGGGGAAAGAGGGGCTCTTTTGTTACCACTCCGGCCTGCATGGAACAATGCAGCATGCAAAGTGCCCAGCTCAGCACAAAAACGCAAGTGGGTCAACTTCGCATCCTCTGGCAACTGCTTTCGGGGGAGATCCGGCACTTAACGTCACTTTACTAATTTTTTGTATTTTTTCATTACTGTGCCTTGCGCTCTATTAAAAAGATGACACGAACATGCCCACAAGGCCTGTGGGCATGTGCGCAGACCTTGTGTTGGGTAAACACCGAGGTGTGGGGGTGACAAGCGGGTCAGAGCGCTTCGCCAATAGTGGCATCGCTGAATATCACATCCTGCGGCGCACCTTAGACGCATCGTTTAACTACATATTCCCTATACGGGGAGTTCACTACAAACGCACTTGGGACACGGATATGAGTGAATGAATTACAAAGAGAACCCACATAATAGCCACGGCAGTGGTCGCACCTTCTTCAAGTAGGTTGCGTTCAGAAAATCACTCAACGTCGGGGCTTTGTTGGCATTTTGAGAGTCATCCAGCTTCTAGTTCGTTTCCTGTACTGTTCTCTGCTTATCAATGTTCGCTTACAGACAGTGTTCGCGAGAGCAATACGTGCCGGACTGACAACACAAAGAAAAGAAAAAAAATTTGACGTTTTGCCTTAGCAGGGTCAAATATACAAAAAGCGAAACAAAAATGTCTACTTTTTGTGTGTGTCCGCTTGTCATTTTGTTCTATTTGTTATTTTCTTGACACTCAAGTCTGCATTGTTCTCGTTGGTCGTTTCCCGGTCTGCTTGCGCCTCAGGGTCAGGGTGGCATCTTTACTTCCGTAAAACCACACCTTTTGTTTGAGGATTTTTTGGGGGGAAACTTTATAGAAACAAAAGGCGCCTTTGGGAAGGCGAGGGGAGCACCTTCATTGTACGAACTTTGGGCTGAAATATGAGTCACAGTCGGCAAAAAAGCGATATTTTAACGAGCTCAGTTAAAGTCACCGTAGCTAATCGGAGCTAGCAACAGGATTTGGTTGCTCCAAAGAATGTTCACGTTTGCTCGTGCCAAGCCCACGCCACTTCCTACCGAAAAACTCGTAAAATGGCGGAATGTCAAAAACGTATTTAAGATAATGAGTACAAGATACTCGGAATTGTAATTAAAATAGAGTATTAAATACTCTCCATCAAAGGTATTTGCAAGATACCAAGATACTCGAAAAAGTATTTAAGATACAGTATCTTGAGTAGAGTATTTGAGATAGGCACAAGTCTGCTTCAACTACACCGCTAAAGTTCCTTACATAGTCGGAACTCCCGAAACACTGGGTCTTGTCGAGGAGAAATTCTACTAAAACTTAAGACGTTGTAGAGCTTGGGCAGGATCGACAGGTTGGAGCAAGCGGGCAAACAAAACGAGTCGAGAGCGATCGTTCATAGAAGCTCGGCGAAGCCGGGCGAAGCGAAAGTGGCACGTTCGGCGTTTCGGCGGGCTTCTGATCAGGGTTGTCGGGTGCCCTGCTTGTCATATCTCTAACATCAGCGGTTTTATGGGCTCACGTCCCGAAATCGTTTTCTCGTGCATAGATTATTTTTCGTATTCATAGATTTGACGAAATAGTAATATTCGAACGAGCTTTACGTCCTCTGACCGTACGTCTGTCTGCACGTCAAAGCTTTTTGACGTACAGTCAGAGACAATCGATGTACAATCAGAATCGCCACCAAGAAACCTTGACCCATACATAGCCTTGACTAGGGGTGTCGCGAATCGGCCGAGGTTCGAGTTCGACCAGGTTCGACTTTTTCGACCTTTTAGTGGAAAATTCGACGAACCTTGTATTGAGGTTCGACTCGTGTGCGCATGCGCGACAAGCTGGCCAGTTGGCTTCGGATTGGATGGTGATGGCTAAGGGATGAATTAAGGGCAGCACTGATTGGTTATTTCAGTTAATACAGTCCAAAAAAATTAAGTTATTAACTTCTTCAGTGATTAGAATTAGCTTCTTTTAATTGCAACTGTTTATAAAATAAAATAACCCTTTTGATAAAAAAAAATTCGCCAAACCTAGACATGCTTGTATCAAGGTCTGGCCACACTGTCCACATAGTCGAACCGGTCGAATCTGGTGAAAAGTTCGAAGGTTCGTCGAACCGGTTCGACACAGTCGAACCCCGAAAGTTCGACCTAAAAATCTGGTTCGACAAAAGTTCGCGACACCCCTAGCCTTGACCCCCTTGACCATAGAGAAATATAGTATTACGTAAAGAGTGGCCACTTAAGCCGTTTCGCGGCCCAGGAGTTAGGGACTCTACTGGCCGTTAGTAGGCGCAACAGTGCCACTTATTTTGAACATTTGTCAGATATATAATATTAATAAATAACTTCACTGTATAGAGTAAACTTTTAAAATTATTACAAACTGAAAACTTTCAAAAACGACTTCAACGGCTGTGGCTATGGCTGCGGCACGACGGTTGGCTTCGGAGTTGTGGACTCGACGGAGGGCGGATAGTTCGGCTGCTTGGTCTGTGTCTCGTGCCTCGTTGTGTGGGTTGAGTTGGTTCCGCGGCTTGTTGTCTCGTACGGGTTTCTAGTCATTCTTCCGTTGCGGTCATGGTATGCGATATATGTAAAAAGTATTGGGACTGTAGTTTCTTTGTTGACGAACATTTGCATTCGGTCGCTGAATTTAGAAGCCACTGGGCCAGTCATATATGTGCAAGCGCCTTTCAGCACATGGTCATATGTGCTAGCGCCTTTCATGGAACTTGGACGGTAATTTTTGTAAATGCCCTCCATCATATTGCATTTGTCGCTGTAAGTCACGCTGTAATACAGTACATTTTTTCCAGTGTACTACTGTTGACGCGTTATTCATACATTTTGCATGTGTATTGTTATTTTTGTAATGTATGAATAACATACATCACTCCTTGTCGTCAGAGTTGATGTTTTTTTTTGCTTGTCATAGTTACAGAAATAAATACTTTTGTGTGTCAATCACTGTTGTCGTCCTATGTCGTCCCTTCAAGAGAGTTAGCACAAATGTGAAAATATACTTTTCGGTGTGCGGTCAGTTTGAAGTATATGTAGCGCTGGATGACTTTTCTTCTGCAGTACAATTAAGGTATGCTTATAAAACAATTCTATTTTAAACAAAAACCATGCTAGTTACAATAACACTGACTCGTTAAACTAGAGGGCGCATGCTACTGCCCGATCCAAAAATACCGCCAGAATTCGTCTTGAATCCATTCATTCATCTAGCCAACGGTTACTGCGTGTATCCATTCATTAAACACTCAACTAGGTACTATACTAGCCGCTGGGTGCGCGCGCTGAAGCTGAATTGGGCCGCTGGGGCCTATGGAAGTGTCCGCTCTTTACTTAGTACTATATTTCTCTATGACTAAACTCTCGGAGCGTTGCGCGGCGCCGATTGCAACAGACAAAGCCAGGCGCGCCCGCGGAGAACGCCCGCTCGCAGCGCCTCCGAAGCGGATGCGCCTGTCCCTAACACGTGACCTGCAAGGAATTCCCCGCCGACCCCCCCACCCCTCTCTCCCCTCCTCCAGTCACGCGTGTGTGCGCCCGCTGGCTGGGAGCAGACCCTACTGGAACAAGGGGAGCGGATCGGATCTACCCATCACCGTGCGATTCCAGTGCGTTGCGTCTCACTGGATCCGACTGGTTACACCCAGAATCCAGCTGATCGGAACTGTCCACAAGTTTACAACCGCGCGGATCCGAACTGGAACCAGTCCGATCTGACATTTTCGTACGGGACTCTACAATGATACACAGTAGAGTTGCTTCTGTTTTTGTCTCGTTGCAGGGATCGCTCTGGGTAATTGAAAATCACAAAATTCGGTGTGTAGACTGTTTAAAAACCTCCCAGGATGACAGCTCTTCTACCTTTCTTCAAGACCGTTCTATCCAGGGAATCACGGTCCAAATGACATGCCATCACCCTCACTTTTGCGACAAGGCAAAGCTGGAAGCACTAAGCAGTATTGTCGAACAAAAGAACGCTTCGTTGAATGTAACATGTCTGACTGCATTTGACGATTCCTGGCAAATTATAGCGCCTTTGTTTGACCCGTTTGTCCTCGTTTACATGTCTGCTGTATTTCAAAGTGGCAATTTGTTTCCTGCCTTGTCTACTGCTTTCCCGTATGACCGTCTCGAGATGTTATACTACGCGAGAAACAGGGTGCCGGTATTGAAAAAAACGGTACTCTTTATGCCGTTTGATTTGTTCGTCTGGCTGGCCATTTTTTTTTTTTCTTAAGTTTCATTACCGCCTGTGCAATCAGGAAGCTCCTCATAAAAAAAAAACGAAGAAACATTCAGACATTGGCATTACCCTTTGCGGCTTTCTTGATGCATCAAAGCCATGCTGCACCTCAAGACAGTGAAACGTATGTTTCGTTTCGAATCATTGTCGCAAAATGCGCTCTTGCGGGGACGGTACTGGTAACGGGATACAAAGGAATCCTCGCTTTACTTTTTTCAAATGTACCTCTTGATGGTGAGCCAATCACAATGGAAACAGTCGTGCGCAAGCGTGGATTCAGGGTGTGTGTTCTGAGTGATTTTGATTACGGAGCTCTAAATCATACTTTTAAAGGGTGCTTCAAAACGACCAACAAAATCGAGATACAGAATGACGGCAAGGACATCTTTCTAGGCTTTGGCTCCAGATTTAAGGAAGCAGACGACCTCAAGGACAAGCTTGTCCGCAGGAACTTCGGGGAGCACGTTTGGTATCAGCGGCTTATGGGACCTGAGATGAGGACGATATCTCCTCACCGAAGCACCTTGACAAATCTTTTCTCCTGAGCCTTTGAAGCCGGCATTTTCAAGCACTTCGTAACGCTTGCCAAACATAAGCGGTTTCGAACACGCGAATTCAAAATGCCCGATCGGACTGAAGAAAAACCGGTGACTCTGAGTAACCTTCGTCCTTGCTTCGTACTATGGGCTGCCGGAATAACGCTTTCTGCCGCATTTGTTATTATTCAGAGCTTTGTGCTCCGCATAGAGCTCTGAATGATAAAAAATACGACAGAAAGCGTGAATACGGCAACAATATTGTATTTGAAGGTAGTGGGAAAACGAATACGCTAAAGTAAGTCGAGCACCCTCCTTTAGGTGTCGTGCACCATGTCACGCTTTTGCAACCTTCGTAATTACGAAGACGGTCACCTGCGACTGAGTGTCTTTGAAGTGTCTAGTATATTTACACGAATAAAATTACTATATGAGTGTAAACCAGAAAATAAACAAAAGGGTCTTGATTTATTCCTCGTGCATAATTTATGCAACCTGTATTTGTCTTTTTGCACGTGACACCTGCATGTGTTGCTTGCTGTTTGTGAGGGCTACAGCCAGGGTGGAGAGCAAAAATTAGGATAAATTAAATCATGATTGATATCAGAACGGTTTTACTAGAATGATTTAAATGAAACCTTTTCAGCAAAAATAATCCCCAAAAAATGAAAGGCGTTTACAATTCCCTGTAACGCCGAATTAGAGCGCAGCTCTTGAGGAGGAGGAGGGAAGGGTACTGAGGAGAGAAGGTAAAAACTCCCCCACTACTAACATGGGTGTGAATCGGCGTGTGCTTAAGGAAGTCGCAGAAAATGCACGACATCTTTGGCGAGAGCGTCCCGTGTAAATTTGGCAGGAATTTAGCTGGGCAATTTTTCCCCTAACTTTAGCGGGGAATTTTTTCCGCTAGATTTAGCGGGGAAATTTTTTCTGCTAAATTAAGCGGGGAAACGTCTTCCGGTAAATTTAGCGGGGAATTGTTTTCCGCTAGATTTAGCGGGGAAATGTTTCGCTCAAGCCGGAAACAGGCCCCGAAGAGCTGCGCTCTAAAAATAAATTTTATGTTTTCTGCATTTAAATCAAAGAATCATCACACAAGTAGATTTATATCGGACTGAACACGAGCTAAAAGCAGTGGTCTTCGAAGCAAATCAATGTTTTGAGCTTTATTTCTGATTGGTCGATAAGTAATTCATATGGCTTAAAATGCGAAAACGTTTAGGCGGAATGAGTTGGACCCGCGACCCTTCGGTTGCGAGCGAGACGCGCTGCCCACTAGGCCACGCAGACACTTCTTTTTTTTTTATTTTTACTGTTGGGAGTTTTTTTACATGGTTATATACACGAGAACACTATATAAAATTTACATTATCTACAAAGCGTCAAAGAAACGAAAGAATTGAACGGTCACATACGCTGCAAGTTATCAGCCTATACATTCTGAGTGTTAATAGCAATATTAGAAAGCTAGGAAATATTTGGAAAGTGTTGTGTGCATGCGGATGTGCGGAAGAAAACGAGTTTGCATCCTTTGGGAGCGATCTTTATTATGCGACTGACGAAAAGCTTCGCGGCGCAGCGAGCTTCGCCTCTTATGAGGGGCGCTGAAAGTAGCAAACGGAACCGGAAACAAGGCACTTTTCCACTCTTATTTGAGAACAGTTAACCGGGATTGAAACGGTCGGTAGGTTTCCGGGTCCTCTATGGTTAGCGTGGCGGCGACAGATCTGCGAAGCTTACTTCTCCCCTTATCTCTACTGCTGTCGCTGCTGTCGTTGTGGCTGATGTTGCTGTTGGCACTGAGAGAGCTGGCTTGTCCTTGAAAGGTGGCAGCAATACTGCTGACAGCTCGTCGTTCAACTCAAACGCTGTCTTGTTTGTGGAGGGTAGTGCTGGCAATAAGGGGTCGTGGTGCCTCCACCAGGTATGCACTCCATGCGACGTGGTATCTTGTACCGCGTAAGAAACGGGCCCAGTTCTTTTCAACACCGTTGCATTCAACCACTTGGGTCCCCGTCTGAAGTTTCGCACCACGACCTGTCGTCCAGAAACCAAGGCTTCGAGTGATGGTTCTATGGCGTCCAGGCGCGTCCGAAGGGCTTTTCCCATCAACAAGAAGGCCGGAGTCTCCTGAGTAGTTGCATGAGGGGTGGTGCGGTAGGCCAGCAAAAACTTGTTCAGACTCTCGGCAACAAACTGGGACGCCGGAGCCTTTCGAAGGACATTTTCAGAGACTGTACGAAACGTTCTGCGAGTCCGTTGCTGCACGGATGGTTCGGCGCGGTCAGAACTTGGCGCACGCCGCGCAGCTTGAAAAAAGAACGGAACTCTTCGAAAGTAAATTGATGACCATTGTCGCTGACAATGGTTTCCGGAAGTCCATGTCGACTGAAGAGTTCGTGTAGTTGGGCAATTGTGTTTGCAGCGGTCGTAGACTTCATCGGGCAAACTTCAGGCCACTTGAAATGGGCATCGGCGGCTACAAGGAACATCTAGGTGATGCAGGTTGCTGCTGGCACGTTGTTGAAGCGCAGTTCAAACTTAAGACGATAAGAGCGTGAGCCAAGTGACGCCGTTTCACGGGTTTCAAATAAAAAAAAGGAAGAAAAAGCGTCGCGACGTTAGATGTCACCTCCCAGAGATAAGAGACGCGTACCCAAGCGGTGGTGCCATAAATCTGACACTTTCGATTTTCTGCCGCTCTTCGGCATAACATAGAAAGAAAAAAACCTAGGCGAAGACGCCAGAAGTAGTACGAGGCCCAATCGAGTAAGCTTGTACCATTCAAAATGAAGGCGCAACAGTCTGGTGAAAGCTTCAACCCAGTAGGCCTATTCTTTAACTTTAGTATCAGTCGCCGTACTTTTTTCCCCTTTGCATTCAATCGTCGATCATGTAATACTTATGCAACGATGTCTTTGAGCTAAATAAAGGAAATTAAATGAAACTTCCTCCATTCTATCGGAGACGTCGCGGACACGGTCGTGATTCGTGAATCATTAACCTCATTGTTTACATAAGGATATAGTTCTGCTGATATTATGACCTTTAGTTCATTAATGAATGTTTAATTCATTATAGTTGGCATTATGTTTTTATTACTGTTCTTTGTTGTTGTATTTACATCACGCGCTCTTCTGGTTCATATTTTGTGTATGAATAATGGCAATACTGCATAGTGAGTGCTTTGTTTCTATTCACTTTTTATGTTCTCAGCCGCCCCATCCTCCCTCATGTAGTGCCCTGCTGGGCTTTAAAAGCCGACCAACAAGCAGAAAGGAGGAAGCTTACTCTCCACTCCTCGATTTTATCCTCGCCGTTTTTCCCGCAAGAGGAAAGGACGAAAGGACCCCTCCTTTTTACGTCGCCGTTAAAGGAGCTGTGCAACAGTTTCAGTGCTTTGCTTAAATAATTTGGGAGTTGGTGTCTCGACCTTTCTAAGTAAAGAACAAAAAAACCGCTTTTGCCTGCATGTCCTAGTTTTTATTTTAAAAATGGACAAAGATTGAGGTTTTCGGCGGCTCTCAACTCCTTCACTAACTTCCGAGTCACGTGCGCTGTGACGTCAATGGGGAAGGCACGGGGTTCCGGTGAAGCTCTCTCTTTAGAGCCACCAGTGAGCAGGGAGAACTCATCCGCTCGCGACCGCGTGACCACGTGCTGGCGGGCGCAGCGCGAACAATATGGTGAAAGGAGGAAAGTCTCATCCGGGTCCGGCCATACCCGTCGGGCCCTGTCCCCCTCCCCCTCCGGCTTCTGGCGGCTGTTCCGCTGCTGACGGTTTTGTGGACCTAGGATAGATGGCGCCGATGAAACTCCGTATACAATAAAAGTTTTGTCGATGATACCAGGTTTTTGACGCATTTATATTTATGTTGGAATGACAAGATTTATAGAAAAGTTACCTTTTATCGAGCAGGTATTCGCACAACTTGCTATCTTTCTACAAGATTTCCCATTGACGTCATGCCGCGTGTTTCTCATGGCCGACGCTCGCGGCTGCAGGTCGAGGAATATTCTAATTTTTGCTTCGCGATTACGCGGCGGAATCGCAACATTTCGAAAGAAGGAGGTGTGTTTCCTGTCTTTTGTGACAGGGTGAACAATGTCAAAAGTAGAAAACGCCAATTCTTTCAACGTTAAAATCGTTGCACAGCTCCTTTAAGGATTTGGCAATATTAGTGGAGTAACCAGTTAGTGATCTCAGAAAGCAAGGCAGAAGCCGCACCATCTTTCTTTCCCACTTCCCCCTTCCTCACGCCACCATTCAACAAAGTAGAAAGCCGGGCTACCTGGTGGAAGTTTAAGTAACAGTGCGTAACGAAGAAAAGGAACACACAACACAGGACGAGCGCTGACTCGCAAAATCTAAACGTATAATAGTTAAAACTGTATCCAGGAAAACATAAAAGGCACACTCAACCACGCATGCGCCACCCAAACTGTCTCGTCACAAAGGGCTTCATCGATCAGCGCATCGCTAGCCTCCCCCCCCCCCCTTTTTCATAGTATATTAAAAAAAACGTTTTTTTCGAATAGCGCCACCAATGATGGCTTGCACATTGCGCTCCGTAATTATCAATGCAATGTGGAAGACTCGAGATTAGGGGACGAGACTTCTCTCGTCACCTTATTCCGGTGCTTTCCTAAGATAGCGGTAATTTGACCGATTAATTGATTAATGCTTTAATAGCGATTATTTTTTAACGAGGTAATCGGTTACGCTACGATTGCGATATAGTAAATACATATACTACTAGGACCAAACGCATTGCTGCTTTCTTTTCGTTCTCGCAGACGGTACACGTTTATCTTCAGGCGTGGTTCCAGTGCAATACAGCGGGAGCGCAATCACATTGCTTGGACATCATTCGAAAGACTACGTCGATACTGTCTAAGACGTGTTCCATCCTTGTACAATGTTCCTGTCACATCCTTTGTGTAAAACTGTCTGCCGACGTGTTGGAAGCATACATATGTATGGAGCAAACTTGCTTCTAACATGCGTGTCTGCAGAGGACGCCGAGTGTGTTGTATACGTTGCATGAGCAGTGTGCCTGTGGCTTGAGTCTGATGTATGCTAGTAAACAGTCACGTGAGCGCCGGGAGAGATAACCGCATTGATCAGCAAACCAGCGCAGGACTCACAAGCTATGAAACAAGAGCAGAAATATACTCGATATTGATTGCACCAAAGCATCAAGGAGGAAACAAGCAGCACTGCAAAACGCAAAAGCAGACGGTGTGCAGCGGCTGTCGATTAGATTGCTTCGTTACACGTCACTCAGGTCCATGCACCAACACACCGTGTGCAAACAGGTCAGCGTTTGCCCACACCAGGTGTGGGCACTGCGCGTGCGCAGAGACCAGATTACGGTGAGTAAAAGCGTCTCCGCATGCGCCGTGTGGACAAAAAGCGCCACCGCAGCAAGGTGACGTCACAGCGGTGCGTTGGGGTACACGAACGCACCGCTGTTGTATTCGAGAACTCGCTAATAAACATTTTTATGTCTCCTATACGGTTAAACGGCGATGTTTAATTGGAAAGGAAGGTAATTGCCTAAATGGGCGTACCAACCGGGGGGGGGGGGGGGCAAGTGGGGGGGGGGGGGGGCAAGGCATGTGTTTTGCCCCCCCCCCCCCCTCCCTGAAACAGCCGCCATGGGCAGGGCAAACACTGGCCGGCGGCGGCTAAGGGATACCAATGGCCGGCCCGGGGGGGAGGGGTCTGGTTTGCCCCCCCCACCCAAAAACAAGTTGGTACGCCACTGTAAGCCTATACCGTCTACTTTGGCAGAACTACGCGCAAGACAAAATTCCGTGTAATAGCCGCTTTAATTTCGAAAGTTTGAAATTTATTTCGTCTGTTGCAATCTTCAGATACTTATTAAGAACACGGCCTTTACCCCGGAACAAAACACCACGCAGTGTTATGATGTAGTACCTAGATTAAATATTCTAGAGGAAATAAATAAGTCTAAGAGTCCAGAGCGTATGCCGTGTATTGAACTGTGTACTGTCAGTAAAGGAACTGCAGCCTTTCCTCGGAAAAAAAAAAAATGGAGAAAGAAAATTATGCTGCTTGCTTTGTAAACACGAAATTCGAAAAACAATTTGGCACTTTGAAGAGATCTCGCCAAGGGGTGTGCCGAACTTCTGTCAACCTGATATTCGCCTGGTTCGGCCAACCTTCGAAGTTTCGGCAAAGTTCAACGATGGATGGGTGGGTACTAATGGCTGTACTCATTAAAACGGGGCGGTAGTTCCGCTACGTAACCTAGGACGATCGCTACATAACTTACAAAGTTCGACTTGCGAACAAAGCTGCCCAAGTGCTACGCGTAAAGTTTAAATTTTGTAAACAAATGTAATTTTTTCAAGAACCTCGTTTTATATTTTATAAATGTATGGACCAATGTTAACGCAGTCTAAAATTATACGTATGTACTTTCAATGCTTCAGTTAGGTTACTAAGGTGAAACATTGAAACAGTATACTCCACAAATATTTTGCCCTTTTCTCCACCACCATGTGATGTCTGCTCGTTTTCAGTTTTCGCACATCCGCACAAAGTCGAACTACAGTCGAACTTTCGTCGAACTTTGCAATAGAAGTTCATAAAAGTCGAATCTTCAGCGAGCTCGAAGTTGGGGAGTTTTGCAACATCCCTGCTCACGCCAACTTCCACTCTATGGGTCTATAGCTCCATGTTGACTCCACGCAAACACGCCGCAGCCGTGGGCATTAGTGGAAGCCAAGAAGGCACTTTTATGTTAAAATCATTTCATACCAACGAGGAAAAAAATTTAAAGCCGAGAATTGCAAACAATAGCTCGTTGAAACGTAATTGAAACGCTTTTCCGAAACCCCGGCGCCAAATTCAGTTCATTAGAGATAGAAGTGAACTACACCTTTTGCACGCAAATCCATAAGGTTGTGCGGCAATTCCTGTCCTGATCATCTACCACGTGATACTGAAAGGAGAAAGAGAGAAAGCGGGTCGGCATAAAGTACTTAAAGTCCTCGCTTGCCTCCGTCTCCTTTGTCCTCTTCTACAACCAAGTGTGCAAAGACATTCCCGGCTTTCCTTTCTGCACCGCGAACGGCGCTGCGCGCTTTGCAAACGGTCCACTGCTGACAACTTCGTTCTTCACATGGCGCCCACGAGACATCCGTACGTTAGTCTGCTGGTGCTGCTAAGCCCAATTAAGCTCTCCTTCGGCGTGTATCGAATGAACGAGGAACAGTGTCCTTTCTGGAAAGACATTGCGGCTTCACAAGGCTTCCGGCAGTACATCCTGGCGGCAAGTAAGCTGGCTCGTCTAGACATCGGTCTGCCTTCTGAATTCGGGCTGGACGAAGAAGCTTCCTTGGTCCAACTGCTGAGGACGGCACCAATTAGTGTCCGACTTCTGAGAGGAAGCCAGGTGATTTGGAGACAGACCGATTACACCAGCGTGCACCGAAGCAGTCACGCTCTTGTGCTCGTGTTTTGCAAGTCAACGGATTGGAACATTGCTCCTTCTTTTTTAATGACGCCGTACGTGATGCACATATACGCGATTGCAACCCACTTCAGGTATTACGACCGTGACTCTGAAAGGCGAGGCTGACTTTTTTATGATACACAGTAGAGCTGCTACTGTTTTTATCGTGTTGCGGGGATTGATTTGGGTAAAGGAAAATTCCAAAATTTGGTGTATAAACTGCTCAAAAACCTCAGAGAATGCCAATTCTGCCAGCTTTCTTCAAAATTGTTCTATCCAGGGAATCGAAGTCAAAATTAACTGCCAGCGTCCTCACTTATGCCATAAAGCGAAGCTGGAAGCGTTGCGCAATATTCTCGAACAAAAGAACGCTTCGCTACATGTAACACATCTCACTCGATTTGGCGAAACATGGCCTGTAGCTCAAACTTTCTTGTACCCGCCTGCGCTTGTTTACGCTTCTCTCTCTTTTTATGTGGGTAATTGTTTTCCTGCATTGTCTACTGTTTTCCCGTATGACAACCTCGATCTGTTATTCTACGCGAGAAACAGAGTGCCGGTATTGAAAGAGGCGGTACTCTTTTTGCCGTTTGATTCGTTCGGCTGGCTGGCTATTTTGGTTTCTTTTTTCTTGGGTTTTGTTACCGCCTGTTCAATCAGGAAGCTCCTCATAAAAAAAGGAGGAAACATTCACACTCTGGCTTTACCCTTTGCGGCTTTCTTGATGCAGCAAAGCCATGCTGCGCCTCGAGATTGTCAAACGAATCTTTCGTTTCGAATCATTCTCGTGACATTCGCTTTTGCGGCAACGGTACTGGCAACAGGGTACAAAGGAATCCTCATTTCTTTTTTTTCAAATGTACCTCTTGGCGGTGAGCCAATCACAATAGAAACATTAAGGCAGAATCACGAATTCAGGCTTTGTTTGCTGACTGATTATGATTATTTCGGAGATTTGAATGATAATCCCAGAATATCTTTCAAAACAACCAGCAGTTTCGAAATACAAAATGACGGCAAGGACATTTTTCTCGTTTACGGCTCCGGATTTAAGGAAGCAGACGACCTCAAGGACAAGTTTACCCGCAGGAACTTCGTAGAGAACGTTTGGTTTGAGGTGCTTATGGGACCTGAGATGAGGACGTTCTCTCCTCACCGAAGCACCGTGACTAATCTTTTTTCCCGAGCGTTTGAAGCCGGCATTTTCAAGCACTTCGTAACGCTTGCCAATCATAAGCGGTTCGGCACACTCGAATTCAAAATGCTGGATCTGACTGCACGAACACCGGTGACACTGAGAGACCTTCGTCCTTGCTTCGTACTATGGGCAGCCGGGATCACACTTTCTGGCGTACTTTTTATTATTCGGTGCTTAGTGCCAAGCGCTCGATGAATTCAGCCGTCACCACACTGTTCATACGTCACGCAAAAAACACCGTGATCGCTGTACACATGATGGCAGAATTATCTGTACACACGCCTCACGCATGTTCGGAGCATGCTTTGCACACGTATGCTTTTAACCTGTGTCCAGAGAGTTTTTGTAGGACTAATGTGAGAGAACCGTGGTACAAGGAAGAAACACGCCACAGACAGTGTATGCAGACTGTTCTTTGTATGGTGTATGTGCAAGGCGTCCGCGGCTTCGCCTTGCTTCGTAATCGCACCAGGGTTTATAAGAGGGGTGAATTCCAAAACCCACCAGCACGCTTTGAACACCTGAGTGCATAGTACTCGGGTCTTCTAGTGTCAATAAATAAGCATACGCCTAGATGTATCAGCACTCCACTCCCCGATTTGCGTGTGTGCGCCGCCATCTTTGTAGTTTGGTGTCCAAGGAGCTCAGTCGATATAGCCTTCTCTGTCGCGGACTGTTCTTCAAACATTTCTGGACGGTGGAAAGCAGTTTTCTATGACTTCCAGTAAAGCTTTAAATGACTTCAAGCACAAGAAGCCAGATTAAGGAAAAGGAGTTTCTTGGATAGGTTGGCACAAGCGGCCGCCCATTGTGAAGAGTACAGCCGTTAGAGTCTCTCCATTCCTCTATCTAATGGCTGAAAGGTCGTTATTTTGAAGCGCTTATAAGTGGCTTCAGGGATTCAAGGTCTGAATAGTAATTTTGTGGAGGACCCTTCTAAACATTCTTTTATCTTCGCTCTAATAAACAAATTAGTACTCAAACACCCAAAATATTGAGTATGGCACAAGCAATCAAATATGCTAAATTTGATGGATTGGACGCACGCTCGGTAATCCTTAGTAAAAACTTACAAGTGCACGGAATCCACTAATGCACAAAACTGCACATTAAATATTAACACCTTGAAGGGTGTAAAAACGTGGTCTTAGAAACTTACTTTCAGCACTCTTATATAAAGTAATCCACTGGCCTTAATCTTAAAATAGGGTTTTGTAGCATGCACAGTGTTTTTGTTAAGTGTGTCGAAAAGGATGTAGAAAGGGAATACGTAGAAGTAAGGTGATCACATCTCGACACACTGACATCTGTTTTAAAAAGGTCGTCCTAGCGATTACTTCAAACAGTTATTTACAGAAACCTTGACCTTTTTTTTTACTTGGAGACACGTTCCTTGATCTTAGATATGCCATTGTGAAATACTGATCTTGACTGAGTAACGTATCTCTAACATTCGTAATGACAAAGACGGTTACCTGCGACTGAGTGTCTTTGAACTGTTGGTATATTGTCACGAATAAAATAAGCAGATAATCAAAATTGATTTATTTCTCGTGATTGATTTATTGCGTCTGTCTTTGCCTTTCTGCATGTGAGAACTGCATAGGGTGCTTGCTTGTAATCTCGTTGCTCGTAAAAAAAAAAAACGTCCCTAAAAGGATTCTAAGATCACCAGCATCCTACACTTGTAGGGTGTTCATCGGTACCATAAGGGTGTTGCTATAACACCCTAGTTATATTTCGTTGAATGCTAGATATTGTTGGACCTGCGATGTTGCGCGGTCTGATGGTCCCTGAGGTAACCAGGAGGCGATGGAGGCTTAATCGACGTCCACTAAAAACGGTTTATTGAGACGATCAAAGTACGTACACGTTATACACGAACTCAACTCTGTTACGTCACGGCGCGGTGGTGGCGCGTCGAGCGCACTTCCGGTCTGGGGCTGTGGGTGGAAGTCACAATGTGGGACGTGCATTTCTGCGTTGTTTTGAAGGAAACCAGACAAAAACCGGCCTTCTCGTCACAACACCGCGACTGGGGCTACCAAAAGAGCCGACTAAGGCTTGAAAGTCAGTTTTCATGTTCTCGGTTTGTCCGAGAACGTGGATATGTGCCGTGAAAAGGGAAAACCAGACGCCGTCGGACCACAATTGCTTGGGCGGGAAGCACTTTGGGTTGAATTCCCGGATACTTGTAATCATTAAATTTATTTGTTTTGTTTCAAAATAAACGCGGGAAAACTGTCAAGTTGTACGGACCACATGCGGACTGCGTTCAGTGCGTCTTCAAGTTCAAACGGCCGCCTGATCATTCGAACTGTCGTCTGCTCTTTCAAACGTTTCTGCGTGTCGTCTGGTCTTTCTGACGACACTGGCCCGTAGACCAAACGTTGGCCCAGTAATTGCGATGAGAAGTAAGTTCATCCCTAAAAATACTTTTAAGTTTGAGGGTTTTTTGGGTTAAGCAGGCTCGGTGTAAACAGTAGATACAATTAGATGTTGATCATTGTTAGCAGGGCCATCACCGACTTGTTATGCCTGATTCACTCCGTCCGATTCTGCTTGCGATTTTCGGTATCGACGTCGACCATCTCAGCAACGGTTCATGTTTTTGCAGCCCGAGCGACGTTGCGACTGAAAATTGCGAGCGAAATCTCATCATGCGAATCAGGCTTTAGCGTGCATTCTGCGGTGTCCACGCGGAATGAATCGCCGCATGTCACATTATTCACGCGAACATTTTGCGGTGCAGCGAGCCCCGGTAATTTCGCTGAGGCCGCTCAAGTGGTCAGACATTGCCAGGAAGACGTAGAGTCAACAATTCCAACGCAAAAAAAGAGCACGGGGACTCACACCGACGCCGACAACATCGCATTTTAATGGTTTATGGGTGACGGCGAGGTTCTTGCCCACACTCCATCGCGCATACGTGGTGCCGGTGGCGTCCGTTAGGGGCGCTCCGGTTTGTTTTGTAAACATGAGTTGGTCTATAAGTACAAAGCGGGGGAAGTGCGAAGTTTCGAATCAATATATTTTTTGTGATTTGTTTTGCTGTTGATATTCTTAGTTCATGGCATACTTTGTATATAGTCTATTCCAGTGTGTATGAGCACAAAACAGCTTGGTCTTCCCTTGGCCGCTGCCACTGCCTTGTAAGGGGGGGGGGGGGGGGGGCACGTCAAGCTGCTTCATCAGTTTTTTTTCCTCGGCCTCCCTTCCATTTTTACGTCAAAATAAGAAATAAATAAATTTGAATTTGAAAAAAAGTTGGCATCTTCTGGGTCAATGTGACAATCGTCCAGATCAGGTCAGAATCGCCCCGGGAAAGAGTTGAGCACGTTGGTAAAACATATTTAGCAGAAACCAGCTCAAGGTTAGTATGTTTGGTTTGTTCAGCTGGTTTCTCCTAAACAGAATCGCTCCCTCTAACCTCGTCTCGGGCTTTTGAAGGCTCTCTCTTTCTTGCCCTCTGAGAGCAGTTAACCAATAATTTTAATATCTGACGAAGCCACGTGATGTACGTCGTCCAATTGCCGCTTAGGAGACATCACGACCATTCGCTAAGTTCCCGACGGGCACGACGTGACGGCTCCGTAGTTCCCACAGTGGTCGTCGTCGCCGCAAACTCTGCGCTCTGCGCCTCGCCGAAGCTCAAAGGTTGCAACCCGCTGCACCAGGCAGCGAGGATCCCCATAACAAATACACAAAAAACACAGAAAACATAAAAGATTTACAGTATTTAATTGAACAGGGCAAATCGGTAGTATGAGAGAGAGCTTGGTGTGAGGGAAAGTTGGTAAGATTTCAATCTGCCACCGATAATGATGCTGACAATTTTTAAGCGTTTTTGAGTCTTATCTAAGGTGCACTATAATAGAGTACAAAAGAGTTCAGTTTGTACAGAAGGAGGGAGTATGTATTGGTTCTTCGATTGCAACATTCTTTTTTTGAAATGTACTTGAACAAGCTACACATACGAATATTGACAAGTTTTGGGGTTTTTTGCCGAATGCGAGTTTTGTTGCACGCCGCGGTACCTGCGCAGTATTCAGGAGACCGCAGGAGACACCGACTCAAGAGACAGGAGAGATGACCGCCGTGGGACTCGAAGGCGGAGCCCTAGATGTGGTCATTAATAGCGGTTTTATTCTGGCTATCCCCCTTGCGTTCTGCGTGTCCACCCGTAGAATAAACACGTCTATGCGCCTTTGTTTCTAGTTTTGTGAGCATTGCAAATTATATTTTTTATTCGTATTTGATTCGACATTCGAAATTTGGACCACTAGTCGACACTATTCGATTCGAAATCAATTCGAGTTTAAATTTAACTAATCGCACATGGTTATTTATAATACAAAAAAGTATTAAAGGGAGCAATCGTTTAAATTCGATCAGAAGACATTAGGCAGTCGTTCCGGAAGTGGAAGAACCTATATTTTTATCAGTTCTGGAGAAACTGAACTGTTGTGTTACATGACCGGGGAGGCAAGTGGGGGGAGGAGGGGAAGGGATGAGAATGAGGTAGGGGGAGGAATAGCAGGCAGATAGGGAGGGGAAGAGGGGTACTAAGGAAAAGTGAAAGGACCCATTAGGAGAGGGGGAGAAAAGGAAAGGGGGAGAAAGAAATGTGCAGAGTGAATCGGTGTCACGAGACGTAAATTTCCACGCTAAATTTAGCGGGAAAACCGAATTCGTGTGTTACGCGGGGAGAGAGGGGGAAGGGAGGGAGTTGGGAGGACATCCTTGGAGGGTGAGGGAGGAAGGAAAGAGAGGGTAAAGTTAGGAGAGGAACGTGAAGACGAAATTGGTGTCGCGTGACATAAAGTTTTATCACTTTTGGGGAAACTAGAGTTGTAGTAAATGAAAATGGAGCGTGGAAAACGGGTTTCGTCGGCGTTTTTTTTACAAATGCTTTGCAGTAGTATAAATGATTAGTCAGTTGTCACTAAGAAAATCGACGCAGTTGATCGAGTTATGACATAGCCTCCTATATACTGACAAAGCCTGGCAGATCGTCACGAGAAGCGACCGCCGAAATGAAAAAGGTGGAGCGGCAGACAACGGATGAGAGGAGAGCCATGTGACTGGCGCCCCGCTGCGGCGAGACGCCGAAACACACTTTTCCCGAGCGAGCAAGTGTTTTTCGGGTCCTCGCCGCTGCAAAAGCTGTGCGCTGACGTCCAGGTTCCCCGAGAAATGGCTCTTAGGTGCTGTGTGCTACCAGATCCTCGCGCTCCGAATCTGCGACCGGGAACTCTATGGCTCCGTCATCCAACTGCCAGGCTTCGTGAGCATAGAGGAGGCTATGGTTATGACAACCCCATCACCGGAAATCTTGTAACGTATTGATGTTAGACATCAAATATTTATATTGTTAAAGGGAACATGGTGAATTGCTAATGAGAGTGGGAGATTGATGTGAAGAAAATTCGATAAGATTTCAATCTACCTCTGGTAATGCTGTAGACAGCTTTTCAAGCATTTTGGAGTCCTGCCTGAGGTTAGCTTTAATGCAGTAGCAAGGAGTTTAGTTTATTGAACAGGACCGAGGAAGCGTGTATTGGTTCGTCAGTTGCATATTTTTGTCGGAAATGTACCTGAATCAGTTAGATATGATCGTTGTCACTAGGATCTGTGCCAAATGCAAGTCTTGTTGTACGCCGGTGCGTTAATGGCACATTTATTTGTGGTTTTGAGAGTGGTGCAGTTGAGCTAATTAAGCGGTGTGCGTTAGAAAAATGTGCTGGATTTTCTTTCACGGTGGAGAGGTCACATCAAGGCAAAATTCAGCGTTTGGATTTTAGGTTGTACACGGGGGATGACCTTTGTTTGACATACGGGAAAGAGTAAGCAGACCCCTGTTGGCATTAGGTAGTTGACTTTTCAAAGTTGTAAAAAAGGTATATAGTCAGCGTTGAGACGTGCCTGTAAACCATCGTACATTCACTGGGTGGGAAGAGCTATTAAATTGCAAGTGTTCTTTCTTTTGGAGGCATAAATTAGTGGAAGGATTTAGCTTAGTTCCATCTGAGAAAATAAGGGTTAAAAACTTGTCGTCAATGCCTAATTACCAAAGAATGTCGCACACCGTAAATGCAGCAGTAACTAAATTTCACGAAGCTCTTATATTCAGGGTGCAACATAGGCTTAAAATTATAAGTATTTTTCTGATGTTCGTCGGGAATGTCCCAAAACATTTTAGGAATCCAGCGGTTTCTTGTAAAGAAGAGGTTTCTTTACAGCATTCTTTTAGGATGTGGGTTTTCGAATTCATTAATCGTATGTTTAGATTAGTCCATCCTCCCCTCCATAAACTATCTAACGAAACCTACGTCCGCCCTAAGCTATGCCTCACCAATCCGCGACCCCCCAAGAAAGAACCTTACCAAACGCATCTAAACTGTTCCCAACCGAGCGGCTCGTTTTATAACATCAAGATATCTGTATGCCATAAATGTTTCTTCACTCAAGCATGAGAGTTCTCTCTCATTACTCAAAAATCGTCTTAAAATTTCCCTTCTTTGCCTCATCCATAAACTATATGGATGTGCAAATGTTTATTTCCCCGAGCCTCCAAAGAGATCTCATCGAACCACCTACAGCAGAAGCTTCAAGCGTCTACGGGCCTATCCAAACAGGATACTACAAAAATCATGAGGCGACAAGACTCCGGCAAAAATCGTAAAAGTTGAAGCGTCAAGCAGTGCGGCAGTCCGGTGTCTGTTTGAACCAGACTTGTGCCTATCTCAAATACTCTACTCAAGATACTGTATCTTAAATACTTTTTGGAGTATCTTGGTATCTTGCAAATACCTTTTACTCTATTAAAATAGAGTATTTAATACTCTATTTTAATCACAATTCCGAGTATCTTGTACTCTTTATCTTAAATACATTTTTGACATTCCGCCATTTTCCGAGTTTTTCGATATGAAGTGGCGTGGGCGTGGCACGAGCAAACGTGAACATTCTTTCGAGCAACCGGATCCTGTTGCTAGCTCCGATTAGCTACGGTGACTTTAACTGAGCTCGTGAAAATATCGCTTTTTTGCCGACTGTGACTCATATTTCAGCCCAAAGTTCGGGCAATGAAGGTTCTCCCCTCGCCTTCCCAAAGGCGCTTTTTGTTTCTATAAAGTTTCCCCCAAAAAATCTTCAAACAAAAGGTGTGGTTTTACGGAAGTAAAGATGCCACCCTGACCCTGAGGCGCAAGCAGACCGGGAAACGACCAACGAGAACAATGCAGACTTGAGTGTCAAGAAAATAACAAATAGAAGGAAATGAGAAGTGGACACACACAAAAAAGTAGACATTTTTGTTTCGCTTTTTGTATATTTGACCCTGCTAAGGCAAAACGTCGAGGTTTTTTTTGTGTTTTTTCTTATCTTTGTGTTGTCAGTCCGGCACTTATTGCTCTCGCGAACACTGTCTGTAAGCGAACATTTATAAACAGAGAACAGTACAGGAAACGAACTAGGAGCTGGATGACTCAAAATGCCAACAAAGTGTCCCCCGACGTTGAGTGCTTTTCTGAACGCAACCTACTTGAAGAAGGTGCGACCACTGCCGTGGCTATTATGTGGGTTCTCTTTGTTATTCATTCACTCATATCCGTGTCCCAAGTTCGTTTATAGTGAACTCCCCGTATAGGGAATATGGATTGTAGTTAAACGATGCGTCTAAGGTGCGCCACAGGCTGTGATATTCAGCGATGTCACTATTGGCGAAGCGCTCTGACCCGTTTGTCACCCCCCCCCCCCTTGGTGTTTACCCAACACAAGGCCTGTGCACATGCCCACAGGCCTTGTACCGGAGAACACGAACTCCAGCCGAACGCTGACGCCGCGTTCGGTTAAGTCAGCCGAGCGCTGAGCCATTGTATTTGTTGTCCCCATTCATCTAGTTCTAAAGTTAACCGCTTGGGGCGCCACGGTCTGATCTCCTTCCCAATAGCTAAAGCGACCTCTTTCTTGTTGTTCCAGAAATGTTTTGTAACATCTATCAGTGATATTGCCACGCGCGTTGCCCAGCGAGCGCATGGCCGAATGGTTACCGCGCTTGGCTCTCGCGCGGACGCTCTCGCGCGGAGGCTCTCGCGCGGAGGGTCCGGGTTCGACACCGGAAAGCCGACTTCTCTTTTATTTATTCCTTTAACTTGACATTCTGGTAAGTTCGAGAATTTTGTCGTCTGATCGAGTTACGAATGTTCTACGCGCCTAACTTTCTACGCCGAATGTTCCAGAAACCCACGCAGGTACAAAAGGTGCTCCGAGTGGCGGTCCGGAGTCAGTCTCGCCCCAGCGGTCGATCTTGCTGTTTCGCCGACATCGACGCCTGCAGCGCTAGCCCTTCTCTATTTTATTTTGTGAACAAGTTCGCCCCCTTAAACGTTTAGTTTCTTTAGTTATTCGCCGCCTCATCATTTATCATTCGCGACAATATTTTGCTCTTTATAGTCGGACTGCATAAAATAGCCCTACGATACTTTTTTTCCCCCGTTTTGTGTTGTTGCGTGCTAATAAACCATTCGGTAACCCAGATTTGCGTAGCTGCATAATTGTCGTTGTCAATGACGCCGATACAAATTAAGCAATGCGGAAGTATCTTCAAAAGTAACTGAAATCCATTTCTAAGTATTTGTACTCTACTCAAGATACTTTACCGTGAAAGTAACTTGAGTAGTATTTTAAATACTTTATGAAGCAGGTATTTAGTAACTTAACTTAAATACTTTTATCGAGTGTTTTGTCCAACACTGGTTTGAACAGCACCAACCCAAAATCACGATTTTCCTCCTCGCTTCCTCCGCTTTTCGGTGACCTCGGTGCTCGTCAGACTTGACGTCACACGCCACCTGCCAATGATGTCCATTTGTTCTGCCGGGCTTTGGTATCCTTGGACGTGTTCCAAAATATACTCGATCTTACTGCAGGGTAAATGTTTGTACCTTTGCGTTCGAAAACATACCCACGTCCAGCTTCGCTCTATCTGTGTTATCACGTGACACGACCCGCCGGAGTAGCTCGGATCTATTTGGGTAAGATTCCGAACAAAGCCCTTCCCTTTCCCGGACCTGAAGAGCAGCAGAGGCCTTGAGCGATTGACCCTTTTCTGTGTACTCTCGTCCCCGGCCCCCTAATAGGCGTATCGGGTATGGGCGACAAAAAAATACTAAAACGTTTCAACCTGTAACTAGTAAAAGAATAAGGGGGAGGCAAAACGATAATGTGTGACGGTTACGCTTTTATCCTAAGTGTCTTCTACTGGCGTGGCGACGGCAAAACATTGTTTTCGCCCATACTGGAAGTGACGAAAATTCAAGATGGCGGCTGAGCATGCCCAAGGACGGAAGGAATTATAAACAATCAAATAAAATATTGCTTCTGATACTACATTGGCAAAGTACAAATATATTACAAGCTTGCTTCCTGAAACCTAAAATGCAAGGACATTGGCGAAATTTGACGGAGGGAACTTTCCCCCTGGCAGAAAAAACGGCCGGAAGAGGAGGGCCGCACGATATATGTCGGAGTCGTATCGCCTCACAATTTTTGCAGTATCCTGTTTGGACAGGCCTTAACCGGTGCATTGAATGCGTTCAACAATTAAACAGTTTCTCGTGGCATTCATGATTCGAGTGACTTTAGAACGGGAAGTGATAGCCATAAAAAGTAAGAACACGCCTAACGCCGTGGAATTCGCAAACACACCGACAGTGCACTAAACGTTTCAACCACACTTCACGGGAACGCCGGCCGTCATCGAACACTGCTGTCGCAAATCTGGCAGTCTTGCTTTAAACGCAGCGCGCAGTTTCAAGTTATCCTCCAAGTGGAAACATCGCCAGGTCATCACCATTACCATCGTAGTCACCATCACCGACGTCATCACCCCGTCATCACCATCACCACCACCCAGCGTGTGAGCTGTTTGTTCCCGGGCGGAAGCGGAGTAGGGTCGCCTGTTGACGTGTTGTTGTTTTCTGGGAAGTAATCGCTTTCTGTTTGTAGCCCGTACGCGCTTGCCCAGCGCTCGTAATGCCAAGAGTACGTGCGTTGATGCCACCGGATGCCGAACGAGTTTGCACCGCGGCAGTCCCACGCCTGTGCTCCTGTGCTAGGTTAGAGGTCGGCTTTTCCGAGAAAACGGGAATGGAGATACGGACCAATAGCTTCTAGAAAAGAAGGCAATAGCGCTTTTTTCTTGACGTCGAAAAGGAAGGCCATCGGGGGCGCGCGTCGAAGCGAAGGCAACGTGCGTGGATCGACCGTCGTAACGCGCTTTTAGTCACATACGCGTGTCTTATTAGTTAAAATGAAAGCCGCACATAGCAACGGGTCTAGAAAACATTTTATTACACGAGAAAAATATTACACCGCTAAATAATCGGTACGAAATGACACGAGGTATGCGTATAAGACGTGTATATAAAAATGTGATTGTTTTAAGTCTAAAACATTGAGTCACGCAATAATTGCTGTAGGAATGCATATTTTATACAGAAATACTTCGACAAAATGGCGAGACACGCAGTGATTGGACACAGCAAAACAGATCACAGTTAAAACTCAGGTAGACGTAGTCAACGCGGACACGGCTAGACAAAGGTCCCTTACGATCATGTGAGCGATGTTATCGCGTGCAGTCACTGAATTCTTGCATTATACCCCGGCCACATATAAAAGTAATGTAGTTTCGATCGAATGACATTATGGGGTCGACAAATCAGCTTGCGACACTCGTATAATCACTCAAGACGGCGAGCTGATTAAATCCCATATCATTTAATGAAAATATATTAACTTTTCCGGGAACGCGTCAGAACAGCACACGACAGAACAGCACGCGACAAAACAGCACGGTCAAAACAGCACGCGTCAAAACAGCACCGCGTCAAAACAGCACGGCGACAAAACAGCACGCGTCAAAATAGCACGCGACAAAACAGCACAGCGTCAAAACGGCCCAGCGACAGAAAAGCACGTGCCAAAATAGCACGGCGTTAAAACAGCACAGCGACAAAACGAACACGCCTCAATGTTGTTGCCGTACAGCATGGGCTGAGCACACCGTTGCCACACACGCTTTCTGTTTTTTTCTTTTAACAACTAACGACAGCACATTGCCGTGCGATTGATTCATTTATTGTAGACGACATCACCAGAAAACTTGCGCGTCAAACTTAGCAGAACTGCTCGAGAAATAGCCAGAATACGCACCTGCGGGGACTTCATGTGCGCTTCGAGTACACTACCCACTCAGAACTTACTCCCAAGAGAACGGATTCGACAAATTGGCCATCGACGAGTTGGCTTTCGACAAATTGGCCTAGACCCGCCATTCCTTTACAATGCCTACTTTGAGACGCATTTTTTAGACTCCACACGCTATATTTAGGGTTCAGCGTTTTTGGTTTAAACGAAATAAAATTGGTAAAATTACGCCGAATTCATTTTTAAAAATTTGGTTTTACCTGAAAAAGATCAGTATTCTCGAGGGCGTTTGAAAGGGTGGGGGGGAGGGGGACTGTTACTCATTACTGACCATCTACTTCTTTTCGCAGTTTTCAGCTTGTCTTTGAGATCGGTTCAACTTTCAACAAAAGCTCCGGGAGCGCGGGGGCCTTCAGAACGAAATCTAGGTTTTTCACCTGATAGGGATTTGTGTGCCGAATTCTTTCTTCAAAGAATAGAGTTCAATCGTGAACTGAACAATGAAAATTAAGGGCGTCCGTAAATGCCACACGTTTTTTAACACCCCTAGCTTCCGTCTACTACAGGAGGGCATAAATACGAGTGTTTTATTGTCGTTTCTGTGGTCGGCGTGAATTTACCACCTCTCGCAGTCGTGAAAATGGGGGGAAAACGCACTGAGTACAATGCTTTCAAATTTCTGGATATTGATATTTGCCTTTCTGACCGAAGTGGTAGTGAAACTCATGTTCGTCCTTTGTACAAATACGAGCACACGACGATAATGTCACATCACGATGGGGTCCCAGTGTGTCTTGCAGAACAGGACGCGTCAGCCGCCACAAACAGCAACAAATAAGAAAACCAGTACCTGGTTTACTCACTATATATTTTAAACAAACACTTTTAAATATTGCCTTTTCGTAAGTATACTGGTTTTCGTCAATAAACCGAAAAGAAACGAGAAGTTTATGAGTTTAAAAATATTCACCCTAATAAACCGAAAACTTTTGTTTGGATTAAAAATCGAGAAAAGTACGGCGAATTTAAAAATAATAAAGACCGAGAACGCCATATCCTAGCTATATTGTCAATGTCCTGTTTTGACACTGTGCTGTGTTGTCGTGGTGCTGTTTTGATCCCATTCTCTTCTGTCGCTGCGCCCTTTTGACATCTGTGCTGTTTCGTCGCTGTGCTGCTTTGACGCTGGGCTGTTTTGACGCCGTGCTGTTTTGCCACGTGCTCTTCGGTCGCCGTGCCGTTTTGACTCTGTGCTGTTTTGTCGCGTGCTATTTTGACGCGTGCTGTTTTGTCGCCGTGCGGTTTTGACTCTGTGCTGTTTTGTCGCGTGCTATTTTGACGCGTGCTGTTTTGTCGCCGTGCGGTTTTGACGCTGTGCTGTTTTGACGCGTGCTGTTTTGACCGTGCTGTTTTGTCGCGTGCTGTTTTGTCGCGTGCTGTTTTGTCGCGTGCTGTTTTGTCGTGTGCTGTTCTGTCATGGTGCCAACCTTTCCGTGTGGCAGGGGTACTAATCTTACCATTTACAGTCAACTAATTTACTTCTCTCTATGGGCTCGGGCTGCCTTAGAACAAAATATGACTTATTTTGGATACAATAATACTATTACCTTAATACAGTTAAGATTCTAGTATAAAAGCGGTAAAGGCAATAAAATAACATTAGTATAAATAAACATGTAAGCACAAACAACGCACTTTCAATAATTACACAAACTTATTATTCACCTTCGAGTGAAAACTTCAATATTACCACGCATATTGTCACGAATGACAAATGATGAGGCGAAGAATAACTAAAGAAACTAAACGTTTAATGAGGCAAACTTGTGCCCAAACAAAAAAAAAAAAAAAAAGTAAGGTAGCGTCGCAGGCGTCGATGTCGGCGAAACAGCAGGATCGATCTCTGGAGCGAGACTGACTCCGCTCGCCTTGCGGGGTCAGTCTCGGAATGATCCAGAAACCCTCGTGGGTTTCTGGATCATTCGGCGTAGAACTTTCGGTGCGTACAATATTCGGAACTCGATCAGACGAGAATGTTCTCGAACTTACGAGAAGGCCAGACTGAAAGAATAAATGAAAGGACAGTCCGCTGACTGAAATCGAACCTACACCTTCCGCGCGAAAGTCAAGCGCGCTAGCCACTCGGCCACGCACGCGCTTGCTCGCCGACGCGCGTGGCAATATTTACAAATGTCGACGCAACTGCACACGGATAATGACGAAGAACAAGATTCCATTCTATCACGAGATTTATAAAAAAAAAAACACGACTGCAGCACTTTATTCGCGTCCTACATGACCAAGACCCCCCGTAAACATTAAGTTATTTCTCACCTGTGGATCGTATCCATACGTCCCACAATATCCGTCACGAAAACATTTGAACACGAAGTCCAAGAAGTCTCTCTTCATCGAGAGAGGGCTCTATCGATAATCGACCAGTGTCATCGTTGACTAGTCGCCACACACGTCACTCAAACCGTTGCAGGACTTGTTTCACGAATCCACGTAAATGCCGTGATATCAAGCGAACACACACACAAAAAAAAAAAACTACCCAAGACTGCGGTGACGACAGAAAAACGACGGGAAGAAGGAAAGAAGAATCAAAAGAACCACACACGAGAGCAACGACTGCATTGTGAAACGAAAGGCTTAACGTTGCCGATCCATCTGTTGCTCGTGTGCGCTCCCTACGGCGATGACTGGATTTTTTTTCGGTTCCCCTCTCTTCTGAAATGTCTCTGCGTTCCTTTTCAGATAGTCAGCAGCTCACTAGCGTTTCCTGGGTGTCAAGCTTTGTGTTCTGAGGGTCAACCCAAAGGGTAATGTCGTCCGCATACGTTGTGCGTTGAAGGTGGGGACAACGCGCAACGCTCTCGTTTCCTTTCTCATCACCAAGTTAAAAAAGGAAAGCCGTTTACAATTCCCCGTAACGCCGAATTAGAGCGCAGCTCTTGAGGGGGAGGAGGGAAGGGTACTGAGGGTATGGTATACCCCTCCTCCCTCCTCCTCACCTCCTCATCCTCTCTGCTACTCCTCCCTCCGAGTGGCGTTTCCACACGAGGGTCACGTGACCTCACGGGCGTCACGTGACGTCAATGGGGTCGCGTGACCTCTCGGGGGTCACATGGCCCCTGTGAGGTCACATGACGATGACATTATCGACATCGTCATCGCCACTGATGACGTCATCAGTGGCCTCACGCGTCCCATAATGCACCGCGCGGTTACGCCCACGGTGACGGCGACAGCGACGCCGACGGCGATGCCGCTCAAGCCGGAAACGGGCGCCTAAGAGCTGCGCTCTAAAAGGGTAGGCGAGAGTATGGCTCCTTGAGGCAATCCACGGACGTTGCTGAAAGTGCGAGGTTGCTTGGCGCCCGAGCTGATTTCGAAGGTGCGATTCCACAGGAAACTCCTAACGATGTTACGGTGCGGGTGCTCGCGACGCTCTCTTCGAGTTCCTCGATCACCGCCGAATGGTCAACGGTGTCAAATGCTTTCTTGAGGTCGACCGCCACTAAGAGCCCGGGTACCTTGTTGGTGCATCGCCGCCTTTTGCCCACAAAGCTCCGGAGTAGGTGTAGGCGGTCGTGGGTGCACAGGCCGGGGCGGAACCCAGTCTGTCCCAGCGTCGTAGTGAGGGTCGTCCCCAGCTTCCTCTAAGATGTAAGTAAGTCGAGTCAGGACAAGCCACTCGACGAGCTTGCACAGCGTAGAGTGAGTAAAATGGGACGCATGTTTTGGATGCAATCCGGCCTTTCCCCCGGTTTCGGGATGGGGTACACCACCGAGTGTTTCCATTCGGACGGTAGTTCTCCCGACGCCCAAACGTTGTTAAGTTCTTCTAAGAGTTTTCGCCTTTCCGGCTCATTCAGGTTGCGCAGCATGCGCCATGTGATCCCGTCCTTACCCGGGGCGCTGCACTCGTTGATCGTCCAGGGCTAGGGTTAATTCTTGCATCGTGAACGGGACGTCGCATTTGCTGTCGCCCGGAGTTTGCAGTTCGCACAGGCTTGGGTCAGGGTGGATGGCAGGTTGTGGGAAGAAGGCCTTGGCGGCCGTCTCCTCAAACTGCTCTGACGTCTGGTTGGTCGCCAGCTGGATGTTAGGTGCCGTGTTGGGCGTCTTGGTCTTGCCGATCAAGGACCTGTTGGTGTGCCAAAGCTTGCGGGTACCCGTCCGCTCGTCAAAGGTGGCACAGTGGTTGAACCACCTCGATCGAGCCAGGTGTTTGGCGTATCTATATACGTGCCTATGCCGTCTTGTTCCGTAACCGCACTAGAACGTTTGCCGTTGGTCCCGTAGATCTTGTGAAGCCACGCGCGTGCCTCCCACAAGTTGGTCACATGCTTGTCAGGTACCGGGTCGCCCCCACCCACGTCCAGGTGTCGCGTGACCATTTGCGCTGCTCTCAGTAGTCTTGCAGTCACAGGAACCGCGTCTTCGCACGCCGCCACCACTTTTTGGAAAGCGTCCCAATCGATGGTCTGGGTTGAGTGCGTACGCCCGGCCCTGCCACCAGTCGAGAGTTCCAGCCAAATAGGATAATGGTCAGATCCCATAGGGTGCGGTCCGCACCGCCAGTCGGTCACAAGGTTTGGGTCCGCCCACGTCAGGTCCAAGATAGTGTTTCGCTGACCTTCATGCAACGCATGGCGCGTCGGATAGGCAAAGTCGTTGGCCAAAATCAGGTGTGCCATCTCCGTTGCCTCTTGAAGTCGCGTGCTCCTGACGTTTGCCTTAGAGTGGCCCCAGTGTGGGTGGTGAGCGTTAAAATTGCCTCCCACAAGCAGGCGGTCCCTCTGGTATCGTTGCCGGATGTCCGCCAGCTACTGGAACCTGGCGCAATCGGCGTGACCATGTCGGGGACAGCTAGACCTCGGTCTCGTGTAGTAGGAAATGAGAATCCCCTGGCGACGGCCAAGTGTGCAGCGAACCGCTACAACTTCTTGGAACGGGTCGCAGTAGTCCGCCGTGTCAATCGGCGTCTGCGGGATGTCCTTGCGCACAAACACCGCAGCTTGCGCCTCGATATTTCGCGAACTGTCACTCGATCTGCCCCCCGGCCCGTGCTCTATTGTTGGTTGGAAGTGTCCGTTGAAACCCGAGATGTTCTAACACATCCCCCGTGTTTCCTGTAGAAGCAGCGCCGCCGGGCTGCTCGACGAGCTCCGTCGCATTCTGACGGTGCGAGCGGCAGTTCCACAGCTGTACATCGGGGGGAGGGGGGGGGGGGGGGGGGGGCTCAGGCACTGGGGTGGAGCACTCTTTGTGTGCGCGTGTGGATATGGACCCCGAAGTGTTTGTACAAATGTTTGCTGCATTAGGAGTGAAGATTAAGCGTATGTAAAATCTTATTTAGTGTCTGCGTAATTCCAGTGAGCTGTGTCTCTGCACGCGTGAGTCTCTCGTTGAAGGACCGGGCAGTGTACGTCATTGCCTCCGATTCTTGAGATATAATCACCGGTATGACGGTGGGTTGCTGGGTTCCCCTCGCGGCTTCCACGTAGGACGTTTTGGCAATCTGGTGTGTCGGTGTCGTTCCGTTTGACTGGGACTCCTGTCGCGGAGGCTGTGTGGTCTCTGCCCGTTCGGCCGGCTTTCGGGGTGGAATAGCCCTCTTTGAACAGTTGTTGCTGGTGGCCAAGTGGGCTCCGTCACAGTTAACGCACTCCGGGGTTTCTGAACATCCCTCCATGTCATCGTGGACAGAGCCGCACGAGCCACAGCGTACAATGTTTTTCGGGACGGACGGACGAGAGGCGGTAGTCGCGTGCATTCAGGATCTCATTCATGTAGTTTACGTTATTAGGAATGGTCTTGCTCTCAAACGTTATCAGGATGGTATTTCTCTTGCGTCCTAGGGGCCTGGCTGCCACGATGGTGTTCGTGCTGCTGTGAATTTCCGTCATAACTTCATAAGTGACTCTGGGGCAACGTCGTTGCCTTGTCCTTTTAAATAGACGACTCCTTGGCACTGATTTTCGGAGAGGGACTTGTAGGGTTGAAACAGGTGCACCTCGATTCCCTCACGTATCTCCTTTACCTGGAGGTGCTTATCAAGGCAAAGACGGTTCTTGGTCATGAGGCTGATGGCATTAGCTTTTTCGTTTCAGCGGATGGTGTACTTGTCTGCTGTCTGAACACCGGCGCGTTCGATGGCCTCCTTTATCTCCTTTCCGGTGAAAGTACCGACCTTTTTCTTCCCGACCGACCGTAGTACAATGGCCTGTGTTGGCAGTTGCCCTAGCTGCACGGGCGTCGCTCGCTTAGAGCTGCCCGATGTCTCAGGGCCACGTCGGTGTTTTCATCCCGTCAGCGCAAGCTGCCACTCGGTGTCGTTAGTCCCTTCAGACGACGCCGTGAGGAGCTGCGTGCCGTGAGGAGACAGTGGCAGAGGCATGAATCGGGCGAGAAATCCGTACAAATTCACCGATGAAATGTGGGTCCTGTTCGATCATAGAGGCGATCATACCGAAAGCCTGCGTGGTCGATGATGACGGAGCTCCTTGCGGGTAACCCTCCGCAGGGCCGGCTCCCATTTGGGTTGTAGGGATCCCGGCCCGGCGGTAGTCCTAGGAAGCCGGCGGACTGGATTCTTTGCGGCGCCGTTTGGTAGGAATTGCACCCTTCCACGCTGAGGCCCTCCATCGGGCCTCGGAGCGTCGAAGCGGTGAGACAGCCCCGCCCGGGGCGATCCGTGATCGGGCCAAGGGCCGCCGGGGACCCGTGGGCCCGAACAGCACTGCGAAAACACGACCGTTTGGAACGGTGTCTTCTTCTTCGTCCGAAGATTGATACAAAAACATAATCTATATTTGATTGTTATATGCCATTAGTGTGCCTTGCTATTTTCCTATACCATCGTTTGGCGATATTTACCGGCTAAAATATGTTTATATCATATATTCACACACATTATTTATTATTCTGGGTTTTATTATTAGCATTAAAATTTTTATAGCATCGAGAATTTTTTTTGCGTCAAACGCCGACTGTAACAACGAAGCTTTGCGTTTTCACCAGGGCAGAGAGCTGTTTCATTTCTCTCAAAAAGCACGCTATGCAGTGCGTCAGGCATTCGCGAATGCTTCAGTGGACCCTTTTCCGGACTCCCGGTTCGAGGGTTTCTTGGGTGGAAGATGTGTGGTTAGATTATTCCTTCGCGCTCGTGCCACTCCCACATATCTTCCACCCAAGAAAACCTCAAACCGGGAGTCGGGTAAAGGGTCCTTAAAAGGGTGTCCAGCGCAGAGGACGATATCACCACTTAGAAACGAGGCAAGACGTCCGACGAGTCTTTCAAGAGCCCGCTGTTGCGCAAGGTCACATAAGTGTGACTGGTGGCAACAAGAAACGCTTCCACTCTTTTGTTCTGTATCTTGCCCTAGGACACTAAGGTAGAAAGGGTTGCCGCGAAAGTAACGGATTACTTTTTTGTCGTAAGCGTCACTTGTTTTTATGGAAGGGTAATTGTAACTGTAATTAGATACAATTTAGCCTCGTGTAATTCTAAATGTAATTCCTTACTTTTTTTTAGTAACGTGTACAAGTCTGCTCAGAAGCTGTTTCGTGTACATTTTCCTGTGTCAACCATGTTTTCCTCTTCACCTTCGGGACAAAGTACTCGCTCCTTGTTGTTGATTAGTGACAGAGGCTGCTCTACTCGAGTCGATGTTTCTCCTGAGCGTGCACGTTTGTCGTTAACTCACGTCGTCATCAACAAGTTTGGTGATCAAATTGTAGTTCGGCTGTTCGGGATACGCAATGCCAGACTATAAGTCAAGTCCCCCGAAGCACGGCATAGCATATTACGAACTTATCTCGGAAGGCGTTATGAGCCGAGCCTGCCTCTAAACTAAAGCTCGCCAGGTACCATGTCTACAGTATACGTGAGTCCTGTTTGTTCCTAACATATTTCGGTACCCATTATCTTGCTTTTCCCCAATTAATTCAAAATAATCTTCTATTACAGCAACTAAAGCGCTTATTGAAAGTTATGAATGTTACTGCAAATAGTGACTTCCAGCGAAGTCATCGCAAATAAACCACCCCTTTCTGACTTTTTTTATTCTGATATTACCAGCTTGCAACTATACTTGCTAAGTATCTTCGGATATAAATCAATTCCTTTGACGAAAAAATTGCACTCTGCTCAAGATAGTTTGTACTAAAAGTTATTTAAAAGCTACCCTAAATACACTTTTAAAACGGCCTTTTGTATCTTAAATACTTTTCTTGGGTATTTGGCACAACCCTGACTGAAGGTGACTGACGACTTGATTGTTTCACCGGCTCACGCGCCTTCCAGTGTGAATCTGGCGAACCGCCATTAACGGAACCAAAAAGAAAAACATATAGGCGGACAAGATGTCGTTCCTGGCGCCGCGAGACGCGACAAATTGACCGTTGTGACCATGCGCGATTAGCATTACCATGTAAGTTTTAGAACCAACGGATCTTCAAGTGCTCCCGCGGAAATCATATTAAAAATTAAATATGGTAAGAAACTGCGGGAATCGTACGGCAAACGTAAAAATATACCTTTTGAGGTAGGTTCCATAATATGGTTGTACTGTTCCTCGTACCTGGCACCATAGAGATTGCACTGTTTCAGCGGTTTTGTGTTTGCTACAGTGTATGAAGATTTAGGGCAGGTATATGCAGCGTCGTTTCTGACAGAGTACGAACGGTGATGTGCAGGTATTCGAAGCAGAGATCAAGATAGATTCTTTTTGCGCCACGCACAAACTAAAGATTTCGAAGGCATTGTTAAATAGACAACACGCTGGCCGACTGTCTCCTAGAAGGAGAGGTCACACCGTCTTTTTTTCCAAAGAAGATAGGTAATCTTACTTTTTGGTGTCTCTTGCGAGCCTTTTACGCTTGATCGCGTAATCGATATCTGCAGTGCCACCAAATGCCACGATGCACTTCGTGCGACCTCCGCTCGCGACTTAGTAGAATTAGTGCTTTGGGAGGCACATTTTGCAGTTGTCTCTACATTTTATAACTCAGGCTTTATGCCGCGTTCTTCAATAACACAATGCAGTTATAAAGAGTAAGTATTTCACGCATAGAAATTGGAGGAATGAAATCGTAGTGTGGAGCCATTGCAGGAGTGGAAATGGGAATACTGTTTCCATTCTTAGAACTTGAAAGGAACGGAATTTGCCGGAAAACTCTTAATTCACAAAAAAAAAATATTGGAATAAAATATGGGTGACCATTCCGCAACACTAGTTTACTCATTGCGGTTAGAACAAATTTAATACGAACATAAAGTTCAACATAGCACTATTCTCGCAACATTGTGGATAATCCTTCAACTGGACTACCGCAAGCTATTAATTTGTGCTTGTTATTGTCCACCGAATATGCAACAAAGTGAATCCAATGATGACTTGTATGGCTGTGTAGGTTGTTTACGTGAAGCTCACCCAAGTTACGGCTTAATATTAGCGGGTGATTTTAATTACGCTAGAATTGACTGCGTGGCGCCGGCTCCGTTATTGAAGTGCGCAAATCCAGGTTATTGCAAAGAATTTCTTGCCTTATCAAACGGTTTTGAGCTACACCAAATGATAAGTACCCGCGGTGACGCATTATTAGTCCTATTTTTGTTAAAGGGCCTCTCCAGTCTAAAATCAGGGTCGTTAGTTTTATATGAAACCCTCGTGTCAGGGACCCCCTTGAGGGAGTCACCACGAAATTGAAGCTCGCGATTTGAAGAATAAAGCTTATAAAACAACTCTGAAAATTCCGGCCTTGCAACTCACTCGATAAATGTGCCGTGACGTTACAAGATCAGGATGCCGTCCCCTTAGGGCTATCTTTCCTCCGCCTTCCTCGGTTCCACCTGTTGTCATTGCGTCGGTTGCGTCGCGTCGCTCAGCGCATCTCGGGTTCATACGAGCAGCGACAGCCTGTTAGAAACAAGGACAAAGGGAGAGAGCACATAGAAGGACCAACACAACGATGATTTACAACTCACGTTTCTTTAACTTTTTGTTTTTAAGAAACAGTACCACTGTACATGAATAATGAAATTAAAACGAAAAACACCCTGGAAATATCCGCTGACCACATGAACTACTTAACCAAGCAGTACATAATTCTTTACCGGATAAAAAAATGGATAAGGCGCTGATACATTTGTCATCGAGCCACACGATCTTATCTGCGTCAATAATTTCTCTAATTAAAGGGTCACCACTTTGAGCAAATGCAGTGCATTTTCTCTTAACTGGGGATCACAACCACAGCTTCGGCAGTGGATCCTTAGATGGTCAGAGACAGTTTTGTTCTTGTTGTTATGATGCTGTCGTAGTCGGTCGTTGAGACATTTGTCAGTTTGTCCGACCAGAGCGTCCTGCATAAGCTTATATAGGAGGCTCTGGTCCGACATAAAACTTGACTGTCTCAGGAGATCGGCTCGATGTCGGTAAAAAGGGGAAACGAAAGAGGCGTGACGTAGCGATTGGTGACTGGAGTATCTTGGTACGGCACATGGCTTCGTCCAGCGACGAAAGGAAAGTACAAGTGTAAAAATCTAAGATCCTGCAATTATTCTCGTGATTAAATCTTAGTTTTTCTTGTTTTATTTTTGATTTGATAATTTGGCAGCGTAATTCAAGGAACGTAAACATGAGCGAGGCGTGAATGCCTACGATCGCTCTTTTTAGGCTGGAGAGGCTTTTTTATATTCGTGAGTATATAAACACAACAGCCGCGTTTCTGGCTATATTACTGATCGTGCCATTACTCACGTTCAGACAACCTTCCCGCTCAGACGCACACCAACTAATCAGGAAGCAACACTGATCTCAATGACAATTGCTGGATCGCGTTTGCCCGCTCCGCGAATGCGGTCACTGGCGGCCATCTTTAGGTAGAGTTATATTACCTCTAGCCAAGATACAGCTGCTGAAGCCACCATCATCCATCCATGGCAGACGGCGTTTCGGCAGTTGTGGTGGCAGGCTGCCATCAAAATAGCGTGGGTGATATTCCATGATTGATTGAAATTGTTTGACGAAACATGTTTTTAAAACCCGGCGTGAACGGTAGCCCGGTCTTTGAGGAACCGGTGAAAGTTTCACGAAATCGCGCAGCACCGGGGAAAAGCAGCACAGCACGCATCGAAAGTCGCATCGAAAGAAGCATCGAAAGCAGACGCCGGTACGCAGTCTGCTTTCGATGCGAGCTGCGCTGCTTTCCCCCGGTGCTGCGCTTTCGTAGAACTTTCGCCGGGTCCTCAAAGACGAGGCTACCGTTCACGCCGGGTTTCAAGAATCTGCTTCGTCGAACAACTTCAATCAAGCACGAACTATCACCCACGGTAGAGTGTACTAGATCTACGGCTATTTTATGGCAGCCTGCCGCCATTGCGCTGGCCGCCATATTACTATGATGGCTAGAGATGATATAACTCTACCTAAAGATGGCCGACCGTGGCCGCATTCCGTTCCATAGGCAGAGCTGGTCAAACGCGATCAAGCAATTGTCATTGAGATCAGTGGGAAGCAACGTCGGGCAAATATCGACGCCATGAATTTCTCGATAAATTTCTTCCGAAAAGATTTCCTGCCTAGCTATTAATCTCGTTCAGGAGAGGAAAAGTTGGCATATATTGTGGGATGGTCACGGGTGGTGGTAACCGAAGCGTTCAGAGGCGGTCTCTAATCGGGAGACGCCAAGTCACTCCCACACCACGCAGCTTTCTCTCCGAGAACACCGCTACGGGCGGGTCCGAACGTCAGCCGCACAACTGATTGATTCTCTAAAAAGGAGGAGCATCTACTGCAATAGGACTGTGTCCAACGTTGTTTATTAGAACACCAAAAGCCACACTGTCCGAAACCCCCGCGCCGACAAGGTCAGATGAAAGACTCACCCTGTCGACACCGGCCCGAGAGCGCGGTCCAAAGCGAGCCAAGGAAGACCTTCGCGACACGTCCGATCTCTATCGCATCCGCGGGAGGAGTCCCTGCGTTCCCGTAGTCGGGAACGCGCGTCGACCTCCTGCCCCCGCCGGCGTCGTCCTCACCTAAAACAACTAGGTTACCGTATGAGCGGGAGGACGGTGAAAGGTCCCCCCGGGAAAGAGTGAAGAGGAGAGCCCCCCCGGGCCAGGTGGCTCTCCTGCGCTTCACGAACAGGTTGGAGCTCACAGCAACCAGACCGTGCGTTCCAAACCACGGCAATTATACCGGCCATCGGGGAAGGGCGACCAACGGTTCCCACAATATTAAACAGGAAAATAAAAAAAAAATTGATGTCATTAAACATTCTCAAATTTACTATCGGATCAAATTCTTTATTTGTATGGTTCACAAATTTAATAAAACAAATGTTAACCAAAAAGAAAGGGTTATTTAAGAATGCTAAACGAACGACGTCTGTCGCTCAAATTAGAAGTAACGTTTTGTTTACTAACTAAGCCGGTGACTGTATGGCCGATAGTGATGCACGGTATAAATGTCGCGGATGGAAAAGGCTGCACGAACGTAAATTAAAAATGAAGGTTTAATCGACGAAATTGTGCCAGAAACAAAAGGAAGAACAAGCGTCGATAAAGCAGAGGCGAGCGTCGACGGGTCAGCAGCGAGCGACGGTGCGTCGGCGTGACAGCTGCCTAGTGTGACAGTGAATGTGCCTCGACGTCGGGAGAGTCTCAGGGTGTCTACGATGCCACGGTCAGCTCAATCTTACTGTACTCGGTATCTCGAATATCCGGCCTAGAATGTTCGGAAGTGAGCTAGCGCAAGACTGACTAGTCAAGGTCATTTGGTCTCCTTATCTCTTACACTTGAGGTAAGAATAAATGCTAACCTTCTAGAAGCACGGAGTAGCGTTCCTCATCGGTCATTTCCCGCGGCATTACCCCCCCCCCCCCCCCTTTAAAAGTGCGTCGCCGCGAAGAAACCTAGCAAGCAGTAAACTGCGTGGTCGTCTGAACCATAAATAGTCCTTCGCCCTATCGAGCATAGTGCGGTTTCAGACGAACGACATGTATTACATCGGGTCGCGGCTGGCGATGTCCTAAAGCTCAATTTCTCACGGGGAACACCCTATAGTTCAAGTCCAGAAGGTGGCGAGAGAGCTTTCAAACCCAGACCGGAATAGTCTGCTTGGGTGTCGATGAGTGCCGTCGCGTCGTGGCTGTCGATGGTAACGTCGAGGATATTCGACGCCGTTCGCAGAAGCGTTGTTCCGATGCTTTTCTTCGCAAAGGAGCCCTCCGACGTTATTTGGAGAATACTCACTTAGGTCGTCTCCGTCAATTCCACCTTTAGGAATTAACACAATTAGTTTTCCCGGCGAGGCATAGGGGAAAGGTACCCTTGACGGGACCTACGTAGAGAAGAGGCCGGGGGTCGTGGGGATGGTGAGCGAGATCTTTGGGGCGAATCGGGCGCAGGAGACGGTGAACGGCGAATTTACTCGTCGATGTCTCGTGGGCGCTCACCGTACCGTTGGTGCGGTTCATTCGGGTTAAACCCGCGCAGGCCAGGTTGCAGGTAGGTGCATCGGCGATAAATGTGTTCGGCTTCCCCGCAGTGCTATAGCTTAGCGGGCGTCGGTCAGCCGATCTCCAGACGTCCGTCTTCCTCGGTGCCGACTGTTCTTGGCGGACGTACTGGCCGTCGTTCCTCCCGTCGTCGAGCGTGCTGGATGGGGTACAGGCGTGTTGCCAGCACCGGGTACTGGCAGGCAACTGGTGGCGGTCGTCGGGTCATGGCGGTGTAGGTCAACGTCGGCTCCTCCGGGGTGGCCACGTCGACGGGAGCTTCCGTCTGTAAGGTCCTCTGGACCACGTCGCGTACAATATCGGCGAATGTAAGCGAGGCTGAGCGCTCAGCAGCGGGGAAGGGGGGGGGGGGCATTGGTTGGTTGGTTGATTTAGTGTTTATTGTGCAAAAGCTACTAAGGCCATAGAGCGCCAAAAACAAAACTATTGCTGGAAAAGGTTTGGAGAGAAAAAAAAAAAAGAGGCTTTAGTAGCCAGTGATTAGATAAAATATGGTAATGGGGTACCAAAAGGTAAAAGGGTGATGGGCATGATCTGTAGGTTAAGAAGGCTAAGATCGGTGTAAAAGGCCGATACTATCTAAAAATTAAATAAAAAAACATTAGTGTGTGTCACAAGAGGATCATCGCTTAAGAGCAGAGCTGGGTGTAGTGGGATATGTTCTTGATACAGTTGCGAGAAATACGAAAGACGTTCTTCATGATAAGCAGGACATTCAACTACAATATGTAGAATGCTTAAGGCATTGTCACACTGCTCACACTTGGGGGCGTCCTCCCCACGAAGGAGGTAGCCATGAGTCAGATGAGTGTGACCAATCCTGAGCCGGCAAAGGACAACCTCAATAAAGCGTTCCTGGTGGCGTGCTCTCTGCCATTCGCTCAAAAGAGGTTTGATCATGTGCAACTTGTTGCTGATTTCTTGATCCCATTCAGCCTGCCTTTTGAACTTAACGTGACGCCTGAGATGGCCTTTGTAGTCTAGATAAGGAATGCTGTGGAGATCAACTGTTCGCTTCACGCAAGTACTTGCTGCGCGATCTGCTGCCTCATTGCCCGGAATGCCCACGTGGCATTCGGAATCCAGCAAAATATAATTTCGTATCCCTGTCTTGAGGCAGCCACAACCTTGTTTCGCAGTTCCAGGAGCAGGAAGTGCTTGAGGGGTGTCAGTGAAGACAGTGCATGCAATGCACTGAGAAAGTCGGTGTATACGATGGAGCGAGACAGCTTTTTATCATGGTTAGAAGCAGACCATAGAGCTCTGCTGTAAAAATAGAAGCAGAGGAGTTGATTCGTCTAACAAGTTGAACTGTCGGGCCAATCATGGAACACCCAACAGCAGATTCCGTCTTTGTACCATCTGTGTAGAAGCTTATATGTTCGCCATAGTGACTTTGCAGTGCAAGGAGATCCTGAAGAAACACAGCTTTGAGAGTATCAGCTTTCTTATATAGCGTGAGTGAAAGATCACTCTTAATGACAGGGTGCTCCCAAGATGCTCCCGCAGAAGTAGACTGCACTACTGGAGGCCTCGAATCGAGTCCCATGTTCTCGCACGCACTTTTCAATCTCAAAGAGAGGGGAGGCACAGTTGTGGGTTTGTTTTGAAACACCCTTTCAGAACGCATGTTTTCCCTAGCCATTTGCGCAGGGTGATCAGAAATGGACCGGACTTTCAGAAAATACATAAAGCCCAATGGAAATTTTCTCTTCTCAAGAGAGAGCTCGTTGGCCTCGGCATATAGACTTGGCACAGGAGACGTGCGAAAGGCACCCGTCGCCAATCGCAACCCAAGATGATGGATGGGGTCAAGCATTTCTAAAATGGAAGGCCTAGCTGAACCGTAAACAATACTGCCATAGTCGAGTCGTGATCGCACTATCGAGCGATATTTCCTCAAAAGGCACGTCCGGGCAGAACCCCAGGATCGGTGGAATAGAACTTTAAGAATATTAAGTGTTATGTGAGCTTCTAATCTCAGATTCTTGATATGGGAACCGAAGATTAGTTTGCTGTCAAACGTAAGACCCAGGAACTTGTGCTCAGACTTCAGAGAAACTGTGGTGTTGTTTAGTGCTAGAACAGACTCAGGAAATAGTCCGCGTTTCCGAGAAAAGCACACACAAACTGTTTTATCCGAGGAAAACCTAAATCCATTTTGATTGGCCCAGGTTGATAGGTTATTGATGGTTAGCTGAATTCGTCACTCACACAGTGACAGATTGCAGGAGGACACAGAGATCTGAAGGTCGTCTACATAGAGTGAATATTCACCGATGGGGGGATAGCCAATGCAAGGGAAGTTCATTTTGACAATAAATAAAGTGACACTAAGAACGCCTCCCTGAGGAACGCCAATTTCCTGGACAAACACTTTAGATAAAGTTGTTTTTATCTGAACACGAAAGGTGCGCCTGCTCAGGTAGCTCTCAATGGTACAAAGCATTCGACCACGGATACCCAGATCATACAAGTCCCTCAGTGTATCAAAACGCCTGTCTGTATCGTAGGCTCTTTGGAGGTCGAAAAATACAGATAAGCAATGTTGTCTATGAACGAAGGCCTCACGCACGACTGTCTCCAGCCTTACTAAATGGTCAAGAGTGGACCGAGACGAACAATACCCGCATTGGTTCACATCTAGATGTTTGTTTAGTTCAAGGAAATTCATCAGTCTTCTATTAATTATTCGTTCAAGAGTCTTTCCAAAGCAGCTAGTCAAAGCGATAGGCCTATAACTAGCTGCACAGGATGGCTCCCTACGGGCTTGAGTATGGGTATGATTGTTGCCATTCTCCAGTCTAATGGAAAGTAGCCCTCAAACCAAATACGATTAAAAAGGTATAAAACAATATCAAGTGTGGAAGGATCAAGATATTGAAGCATATAGTAATGAATACCATCTGGACCATTATCCGATGACTTAGAGTTTTGGAGCACTATGTTCAGTTCGTGTAAGGTAAAGGGGGCATTATAAGCTTCACGTTCACCACCAGGTGTATTCAATACCATACTCTCAGCTTTCTTTTTATGTTGCAGAAAAGCAGGCGGGTAATGCTGCGAGCTTGAAATAAATTCAAAATGCTCGCCAAGGATGTTGCCCTGCTCTTCAAGATTGCTTGGGCATTTTCCATTTCTGGGAAGAAGTGGAATGGTGAAAGCATGATATGAGCCCTTTACTTTATGAATCCTGTCCCATACTTTCTTGGGAGAAGTACTGCTATTGATAGAGGACGCATATTTTTGCCAGCTCTCACGTTTCGCTTTGCGACGAATGTACCTAGCACAAGCTTTCGATTTTTGGAAAGATATCAGGTTGTTCCGAGTTGGATAACGTCTTAGAACACCCCAAGCTTTGTTTTGCTGTTTGCGACTCTCTTTACAGTCTTCATTCTACCATGGCTTCGGTCGTCTAGGAAGCTGTCCGGGCGACCGAGGGATTGAAAGTGAGGCTGCAGTGAGAATATGGGATGTTAAAAGATGGTTGAGCTCATCAATCGAAAGCTGATCGAGGCGAGAATAGGCCAGGAGTGACGACTGCTTAAAAGGCTCCAGTCTGCCTTTTGAAACTTCCAGCGTGGATGGCGCGTAGGTGTAGACTGAGAAGTGCCTTTACATTTTAAAATAATGGGGAAGTGGTCACTTCCATGGGTATTCTGATCAACAGTCCATGAAAAATCAGGCAGCAGATTTGCACTGCCAATAGAAAGATCGATGCATGTAGATGACAAGGATGAAGGACTAAAATATGTAGGATGGCCAGTATTAAAAATGCATAGTGATGTGAAAATTATATGGATTCGATTAACTTTCTACGTGTATCTGTATGATCACTTCCCCAAAGGGTACTATCTGCGTTAAAATCACCGAGTAAAGAAAGGGCTCTGGAAGCTGGCTTAAAAGGGAGTCGAGAACTTGTCGCTTCAGAGAAAGAGAAGGTGGAAAATACACTGAACACAGAGTTATGACTTTATGCAACAAGAGACTAACCGCGACAGCTTCGAGTGGCGTCTGAAGCGGAACCGTTTCGGAAGCACCACCGCAACGCCGCCACGAGAAATGAACGTGCTAGAGCGGTCTTTTAGAAACACACTGTTGCGTCTCAGAAAGTTAGTGTGAGATGTATTCAAGTGTGTTTCCTCCAAGCATAAGGCAGATGCCTTATACCCTTCTAAAAAAAACTCAACATCTGCAAGGTTAGTGAATAAGCCACGGCTGTTCCACTGAAGAATTACAGAGCCCATTTTAAAGGATAAAAGATTTCATAAATAAATTAAAGCAATTCTGCATGTGCTACACCCTAAGGAGGAACCACCGGCTTTTTTCATTTCTGTTTTGATTTAGCGGTTTGTGATTCCATGTCCTCCTGATCCGAGGAGAACCTGAAGTGTCGGCAATTTCAACAGCTCCCACTGCACCCTGAACCCTGGACGCAGGTTTGCCAGTTCCGACCACGGCCACGACCAGACCCCACTGAAGAAGGCTTCGACGTACCAGGGCGGGAGCCTCCCGCATTCACGCTTTCAACGTCTTTTGACGTCGATGGAGCAGCAGATGGGCCCTGTTGCTCAGTAACAAGGCCTCCGAGGAAGTAGAATGACGGCCTCGCTCCCCATCTTGAGAAGAACCACTGGCACGAGGCTGCCGGTCAGCAGGAGGTCGTGCCTGAATTGACTGGGGTGTCTCTGTGCTCCCAGCGTTACCTGGGGCACCCTGCTTCCCCGCAGGTGGGTTTGGGGCCTGAAGGGGGCCTTCCAAGTCCTCAAGAGAGAACTGATTGGCCCTGGATTCCGTACGTGGTGCAGGGCCCCTGCGCACCGTGTCGGAGTAGGTACCTTTGGAAATGAAGGAGAACCTTTGTTTTGCTTCAGGATACGACAAGTTCTCTTTGGCTCGTAAGCTAAGAGTTTCGTTTTCTTGTCGCCACAGAGGGCAGGAGCGAGAGTAAGCAGGGTGAGGACCCCTGCAGTTAGCGCAGGCAACTGAACCTTCACAGACGTCTGCCACATGGTCGTGGCTCCCGCACTTTGCACACGTTTCCCTCCTCGCCACCCCTGACCAAAACGCTGGCAACGGAAGCATCACTGTGGGTTCGGGACGTAGTGTCTGACACGGCAATTCAAGTAGCCAGCTTTGACGAGTGCAGGAAGCGTGTGACGGTTCAAACGTCAGGATAAAGTGTTTAGTTTTCACCTCTGCGCCGGAGCGCCTCGTCATAATGCGTGTGACCGCCACTACTCTAGATACCCGCAGGCCTTCCAAGATCTCGTCTTCACTACTGGAAACATCATCTTCTGAAATCACCCCTCGAATGGTGTTGAGGGTTCTGTGTGTGCTCACTGTTACCTGCAGGTCACCTAGCGATGTCAATTTTAGAAGAGTAGTGCTCTGGGACGTTTTCGCAACTTCAACAAGCAGATCACCAGAATGCAGTTTCTTCGCTTTGTAATCACCACCTATCTGACTGTCGAGAACCATGGCTACAAGAAGCGGTGACATCTTTGAGAGAGGTTTGTCAGGGACCTCGGAGTGGATCACCATAAATCTTGAAAAAGTTTCATCTTCTTTATCTTTCACTATGACTGTTCGTTCGGGACGATGCCTCTTAGGGGCACGTCCAGAACTGGGGGTTTTGGTTTGGGGGTTTTCCATGAGAGGCGAAGTTTTTTCGAAACCTGTGGTGTGCCACCCACCACGGAGCCCATCAAGGGAATAGATAACGCACCATAACAAAAAGAGCTTTGCTGGAGACGTTATGCGATTAGCACTGCCCAGGAACTATAACCGGGTGTGGTTCTGTACAAGGGGTCTGTCGCCACCCAAGGTTAGCCCTTGGCGCCAAAGGAGTTGAAGAAGGAAAGAAGAGAAATGAGAAAAGTGAAAAGAAGGAGAAGACAAGGGTGAAAAAAGGAAGGGGATAGTGGAAGAAGTGGCGACTAGACTGAATCATCCTGGTCGGGCCTTACCAGGGCTCCCGTCTATGAGAAGCGGGGGCCGATGTGGTGTTTTGCCTCACCCGGGGGGCCCCCAAGGGTCCAAACCTACCCCGGGCTCGGATCAACCACCAGGATGCCCTTTTCCCCAGACACGGGAAGGCCACGCACAGCCAGACGTGGGCGGGCGAACCCGCATGGCTCGGGGTTCGTGGTGACGCCACTCACCAAGCACCTGCTTTCACAGGTGCCCCCTGCGGGAAGGGGGGGGGGGGGGGACAGCTTTTGCAGTTTCTCTGGAACGATGTCTCGTATGATCTCGTGGATGTCCGATGTACTGAAACCCAGGTAGCAGCTTGACGACGAGGCTGCAGGGACGCCAGGTAGTTGCTGGTAGTGCGAGGCTCGTGCCTGGATAGCAAGTTCGATATTCGTGGCCTCCATCATGAATTGTTCGACGGACGCAGGTGGACTACGCACAAGACACCCAAAGATGTTTTCTTTGAACCCTTGCACGAGGATTCTCAGTTTCTTCGCTCCAGGAGCTTCTCGATCCGCTCGGCTGCTAAGTCGAAGGGTGTCCTCGACGAAGCTGACGATCCACTCGATGGGGCCTTGAATTCTTGTCTGAAGCAGTTCCTCAGCGCATTGTCGTCACTGCTGTGTCGCAAACGCTCGGCGGAGCTCATCCTTGCCTGCTTCCAGGTGGCGATTGTCCCCTCGTGGTTTTCATACCAGGTAGTACGTGCCGCTCTCTGTGGGGAGAAGCAGACGTTCTGCAGGCATTGCTCGGGCGTCCACCCACTGTGCCGGGCCACTCGCTCGTACTGGTTGGTCTGGTTTTCGATGTCTTCGTAGACCTCGCCGTGAAAAGAAGTAGGTGTCCAGGGTGCGATGTGATGCATATTGACGACGACGGCTGAGGTCGAATCCGGCGGCGTTATCGTCTTGTTCCTTTTTCGGCTTGTACGGCAGAAGTCCAAATTCCGGGGGTTGCTCTTTGGCGCGGCGGCTTGCTCGAGCGTTGTCTGGCTTCACAGAAGGAAGTTCTCCGGGGCTTGAAATCGATCTGGTCTAACGAATCCTCAGGGGCGTACGAGGAAAGGACATAAAAAGTTACCCCGCACCTCCACCAGAAATGTCGCGGATGGAAGAGGCTCGACGAACGTAAACTGAAAAAAACAAAAAGGTTTAACCGGTGAACTTGTGCCATAAACAAAAGAGAGAACAATTGTCAAGAGAGCAGCAGCGAACGTCGCGTCGGCAGCGGCTAACGACGGTGCGTTGGTATGGTAGCTGGCTAGCGTGAGGGTGAGCGTGCCTCGTCGTCGAAAAAGTCTCAGTGAGTCGGCAAAGCCACGGTCAGCTACTACTCTACTGCACTCAATATCTCGAATATTCGACCTAGAACGTTCGAGGTTAAGCTAGGGCGAGACTGAGTAGGCAAGGTAATTCTGGCCTACTTATCTTTTTTACGCAGTGTGAGGGTAAACGCGAACCTTCTAGAAGCAGAGAGTGGCATTCCTTCTCCGTCATGCACGGGGCAATAAATGAAAACAGCTTTTTGACGACTGTATTCACTCAGGAAATATTTCCACTTTTTTTACTTACGGATTTCCCTTTCGCGCCCAAATCCTGTTTCACTTACAAGGAACTGAAAACCAAAACACCATAAAAAAATCTATCGTCCCACAGCCTTGCAGGTGAGGATGCAATATCTTCAAAAATACTAAAAATGACCAAACATTCCATCCACCGCCGTCATTTTTCTTTACTTTTTTACAAAGTCTTTTGAGGGGATGTCCTTCCATCTGATTGAAATTTTGCCATTGTTAATCTCATTTTCAAATCAAGCGTAACCTCCGATCCCTCCAACTACCGCCCTATATCCCAAACAAGCGTTCCTTAATTGTATTGTGACGGAACATGTTATTTTTACAGCCATCATTTCACACCTCGATCACGGCAAGTTTCTTTTCGGAAATCAGCATGGCTTCAGACAAAACTACTCATGGAATACACAGTTTTATTTTAATTCATAACTGGCTTTCACATCCACACTCCCACTGGTACCCAGACTGGCGTCATTTTTATCAATTTCCCCAAAGGTATCGCTGAAGCTCCGCATAGTCGCCTACTGCAGAAGTTATCACATTTTCAAATACATAAACTTGTTGTAAACCGAATTGCAGCATTTTTACGAAACAAAACCCAAACAGTAAGGCTAAATTATATGCTATCATTTCAACTCTTCGTAACAGGTGTCGCATAAGAGCGTAGTTGGTCCCCTTTCCTTCTATGCATCAACATAATATCCACGATTTGGTTGTTTGCAGACGACTGTGTAATATATCGTAAACTAGTCAATACAAATGACAGTGTTGCACTTCAAATTCATCTTGGCAAAATAAGTACATGGTGTTTAAAATGACAATTAAGCAATCATTTTAGGAAATATAGGCAGATGAGATTCATTAAAGAAAACAAAACAAACGTCTTTTTGATTTAATATACATCTTATCGCTTCACATTGAACTCGAAACGTTAGACGAGCAACAAACACATTGATCACGTCATATCCAATTAATTTAGAGAACTTGGTTTTCTAAGGCGAACACTGCGCCAGGCAGCCCTATCTACGCGTCTGCTGGATTATAAAACGCTTATTCTTCCAAAACTGTGATATGCTAGCATTATTTAAAATCCGCACTAACCATATCTCACAAAAAGTCTTAAATCACTGCAAAACCAAGCTGCTTGGTTCATCTTCAGTAACTACTCAAATAATGTCAGTGTCACGAGCGCAAAACAAAATCTGGTATTATCTTTTTCAGTGTCACGAGCGTGATACAAAATCTGGGATTATCTTTTTTGCAGATACGACATAACATTGCTCGGTTGTGTTTCCATCATCGCATCGATTCAGACTTGTACCGTACGCATTACAAGTAATCAGGTTACTTGTAATCGATTACTTTTTGAAGTAATTTTGTAATCAGTTGATTACTTTTATTAGGCAGTAATCACAAGAGTAATCTGATTACTTTTTGAAGTAATCAAAATTACTTCTAACCGTTACTATTTTTCCACGAACCCCCCCTTTTGCACACAACTTTTTTTTTTCTGAAATTACAAAAATAAAATTTGCTTCTTTTTTGGAACGGAAAAAAAGAGATTTTTGCGGAGATGCATGCCGGGCGGCAGGGGTTAACGCAACTGCTCAAGGACGAGGTGAACCGCCCATGCTACGGGGAACCAGAATCGAGACGCCAAGATGACTGCGTACTCTCCCCCGACATAGATTTCTTCAACTTTTTTGTGCCGGGGACGACTAACGGCAGTGGGGAAGTACCCCGGTACTTCACGTTTCGGGACGTATACAAGAGCTTCCCTCGCCTTCATAAAGTGTTCCTCAGATTCAACACTGCCTTGCCATCCAGCGCGTCTGTTGAGAGGGTATTCAGCGTAGCAGCAGACATATTCACAAGAAAACGTGGGAAAATAAGTGACGCAAACTTTGAGCGACAACTCTTGCTTAAAGGGAAGCTGAAACACTTCTTGAAAAAAACGAGTTAAAGGTGAATTCTGGCGTATTTTTAGCCCGTGAATCTGAATATCACGTTCATTTTCCCCGAAGATGTAACAGAACGCGAGGAAACTCGAAAAACCTCCGACCAGTCGTGACGTCAGACTAGGATCTTTGGGCCACCAAGCGCGTGCCGCACGTGTGGGCAGCGCGCGCAATTGCAAGATTGACAGGTATATTTTTCCGCACTGACCCCAGCCGTGACGTCTCTTTCTTACCTTTTTGAAAATAGCAAGAGTGCGCGTGCATAGCTTTGACAGGCGCTGAAGATGCGCGAGAGCAGAGATTCCGAAAACTCCTAGTGTGACGTCACGCTCCAAAAAGGAGGGGCTTCGGCGGTACTTTAAAAAATTATTTATGCAGCCTCCGTGCACCGAGTTGAAAAATAATCTCGATATTCGTTATCCCGGAGGCCGAATGAAAGCCATTGAAGTGTTTTTTCTTAAATACAGAACTGCTTCAGTTTCCCTTTAAGATTAACAAGATCTAGAATCCCCCACCGCTGCCCCCCAAATGGCGAACACCCAAATCATTAAACTTCTTCAAAAGAATTCTATGCTTGTGTCCGCATTGTGAAGGTGCAACGACCGCGAAGACGGAACCCGTTTTTTCTTCTTCAATACTTGCGAAAATGTGAAATATAGCTCGGAAGTAGTTCATTGTTATGAGCGCTAAAGATGTAAGTCTTCACACAATAAAGTAATCGGAAAAGTACCGGTTACTTCCTAAAGTAATGTCTAATTACTTTTGCTGTCGAGTAATCAAGTAATCTAATCGCATACTTTTTAGCCAAGAGTAATAGTAATTGTAATCGATTACTTTTTTTTGGTAACGTGTACAAGACTGCATCGATTACAGAGATTCAACATTCAAACAATCATTCTGTGATCACGCAACCCACATTTCACCCAGAATCGATAACACTCAGAAAGTGGAACCTTTCATATCCCGTCCTAAACTAGTTTCTTTAGCCCCGTTGCCTTGTGCATCTGCGAGACTTATCACACTCATAATTCACGCTCATACAGTGCATCGCTACATGAATTTGAGGTAAAATAAAATACATAAAATGTAAGCATCTATTGGTAAGGATGTTGCAGGCTATGATTGCGAAGTAGTACGTACATATACGTCTAGGACCAAACGATATTATTGCTCTTTTTGTTCTCGCAGACATTACGCGTTTATTTTCATGGGTGGTTTCAGCTGCAGCCAGTGCGGTGCAGAGGCAGAACAGTCCCATTGCAGATACATCATACAAAACACTGTCTGCAGAAACTGCCAAAGACGTCTTTCTTCCTTCTATGATGGTTGTCACTCCCTTTGGGAAAGAGGAAGGCAAAGACCATGTGAATTGCGGGAATGAGAAATAAGTTGTATTATGTAAAGGAGCGGAAGAATTGATATGAGAACAAAAAGATAGAAGTTAACCGTCGAAAAAGAAAGAGAGAATTAGCAGAACACAAAGAACAATAAATAAATCACTGCACGCGTCTCAGTGCTAATTAATGTTAGATCAAGTCAAAGACACATGAGGTGAAGCTCGGCTCACATGCCCTTGGTGGCGTGTCCTCGTGAAGGCGGTTGTCTTCGCCTCGATTGTTGGAGGTCGTAGCGCAGACTTGGCTAGGAGCTGTTCATGGCAGCCCTACGTGTCGGAGTCCGGCGAAGGTTCCGTCGACCAGACCGCTAAACCCAGCGCTTCGCTGACCGTGGCAGCTCTTGAGCGATCTGCAGGTCAACCGGTGCGGTCCGTGCTCAGCTTCCCATTCCCCGCTCGTTTGCACGCTTCCCACCTCGTCCTCTTCATGATCTTCTTCGCCTTCGATCTCGGCCGCGGCGCAGTCATTGTCACGAGCATTATGACAGCGGTCCTGTCACACTGGTCACACAAAAAACGTCTGCATACGTGTGGGACGCATACATATGTATAAAGCAAAAATATATAATAGCGCCAAAAACAACAAGGGCCAAGACGAAGGAAGGCAAACACGAGGCGCACTCGCAACTGAAGTTTATTCGGAAATTAAACGTTAAACTAAATTAAATAAATTAAATATAAGCCCCATCGGCCAGTCCAGTCATCATCATATCGGTACAAATGATTTTTGATAAAATCAAACTTTTTTGTTTGAAATGGCGATGGACGCCTCACTTACACAATCTTTACCTTTATCGCGAATTTCGAATGCCTTATGCAGTTCTCTGCTCGTTTTGTCTGGTTTTGTTCTTATACCTAGCAAACATTCTTAACATCATGTAAACACCGATAAACAGGGGCACTTGTTGCAGTGAACGGCGAGATGGCCAGACCATAGAGTTATTATAATGTACGCTAGAGGTTCAACTGGCGCTAGTGTCTATGCGACTTCCGTGACGCGAATTGAAGCAGACAGGAACCAGTCTACTTTTTCGGTGCTCCTGTGCATTCCTATGGGAAAACGCGCGTGCATTTTGTCTCTTCGCCGGAAAATAACACGGAACACTTTGGTTATTTCGGTCGTTCCGAATAGTATGTACCTGGATTAACATTGTAAAAGTCTAATTGCTTTAGTTAGCACATTTTTCTTTATCAATGAACGATGTCTAACTTCGCTGCATTTCAGTCCCAAACGCGTGTTCCGCAGCAGGTGTGTAAAAACAAGCGACGATTCAAAGCAAAATTATAAGAGAAAAAATTATATAGAGTGTGTTCGAGGTTCGCCAGCATTACGGTGACACTTATATATTGATAATATGCCAGTCCTGTCGCTATATGAAAATGACCCTGTCATGCATGATCGGATAAAAACATTCAAAACGTAGAGAATAAAGTGCGTGGGCTATGAAAGTTGTCTCTTCGTATTCTTTTCTCTGCCGGGCAGCTTTTATCGGGCACTTGTTCACAAAGATTTGGAGCGTGCGGGTGATATTTTGAACGTACAAAAACATCTTCGTTTAGAGCAAAAAGAATAAAGCGGTACTTACTTATTTAAAATCGGACTAGATTAAGTGGGCTTCAATTTATTTTGATCGTACATGCACGGGTAGTGTCTGATCCAGTGTTACTGCGTAGTTCTTGCCGTCTCCCTTAATTTCCAGATATCCTTCGTTCGTTTGGCACGTATATCTCTCATGCTGAAAAGCGCCGACGTGGTGTTCGCTCTAACAGTGTCCGACAGTGCACATAAATACACGCACGAAGCCGTTTTAGCACCGTTTGTAATGCGATGAATTTGAAAGAAAAACGCCGCTAACTGACCAATTATTTCGTCAGCCTGACTGAGAAATGTCCCAAGCTACCTAGTACGTACGAATTATTCGGGATATTTGCTCTTATGGTCGAGCGCAGGGAGAAAATGCACTCACGTTTTCCCATAGAAATGCATTACCGGAACTCAATTTTTGACTGGTTGCTGTCTGCTTCAATTTGCGTTAGCACACTAGCGCCACTTGAACCTCTAGCGTACATTATAATAACTCTATGGGCCGGACGGCCTAGCACGCGTCGTGGCAGACGCGTGCTCGCGCGCACAGTCAATGATCGGCTCATTCAATGCTGGTTAACAGAGGCATTGCGAATACGTGCTTGGAGGCCTCCATCAAGAAAGTTTGCGGTCATTCTGTACAGGATAGCTTTACGCTACAGATAGCACGATAAACAAGGCAGGCTACCCACTGACGTGTCTAACTCAGGTCACCGAGAGCCTGTTAAAAAAATTCAGAGGCAAAGGCGAACCCGCACGTGTGAGGCTTAATGTGAGACCAGCAGTGATCCCATACTTACACTCAGTGTCACTCAATGTAAAGAGAGTGGACCAGCGCTACATCGTTCCTGTTGTGTTCTCGGCGCCCAATAAGATGGTTCGGCTCTGCCGCAGAATCAATAGCCCCGAGCAGTCGTCTGAGCCCTGCAGCACGAAACACAACAACAAATGTGTTGAGTGGGCCTCAGGCGTTGTGTATCAGATTCCATTATTGTGCGCGGGGACGCGGGGAGGGAGGAGGGAATGTATGTTGTCCAGACGGGATGGATGTATCAATGACCGTGCGCGAGAGCACGCGGGTGCCCCGCGTGCAAGCCCGTCTGGCAACCTCGCCGTTCACTGCCGTAAGTGCTCCTGTTTACCGGCGTTGCATGATGTCAAGATTCTTGCAAGCTATAAAGACACGTACTCGATATTGTTTGCCCCAAAACGTCAATGGCCAAACAAGCAGCACTTCAAAACGGAGAAGAAAACGGTCTGTAGCTGAAGTTCATTAGATTGCTTCGCGAGACGTCACTCGGGTCTATACACCAACACACCGTTCACAAACAGGTCGGCGTCTACCCACACTGGGTGTGGGCACTGCGCGTGCGCAGAAACCAGATTCCTGTGAGGAGAAGCGCCTGCGCATGCGCCGTGCTGACGACAGCGCCACCGCAGCAACGTGACGTCACAGCGGTGCGTTGGTGTACATGAACGCACCGCTGTTGCATTTTAAAACTCGCCAATGAAAATGTTATGCCTCCTATATGGGGAAACGCCGATGATGAATTGGTAATGAAGGTAATTTTATACCCTCTACTTTATCATAACTACGCGCAAGACGAAATTTAGTGTAATACCCGCTTTAGTTCCGAAATTGTGAAAGTAATCTCGCCCGTTGCAGTCGTCAGTTGCTTAATAAGAACACGCCCTGTACCCCTGAGCGAAACACCACGCGGTGTTTTGACTTGATGCCTAAATTAAATATTCTAGAAAAAACAAATCATCATAACAGTCCAGGGGCGTATGCCGTGTATTGAACTGTGTACTTTCAACAACAAACTGGAGTCTACTCTCGCAAAAATGGGAAAAGAGAAATGATTCTGTAATTTCTGTTTGAGGTTCGAACACGAAATTCGAAAAACAAATCGCCACTTTGAAGCAATCTCGCCATGTGGCGAACTTTTTTCGAACCTGAAATTCGTCTGGCTTCAGCGAACCTTCGACCTTTCGGCAAAGTTTGACGATCGTTCGATGGATAAATGGATTCTAATGACAGAACTCTTTATAACGGGCGGTAGCTTGCGCCACCTAGCCTACGAAGGTTGCCTTATATAGACAGTGTTGTTCGACTGTTACGCAAGAAGTTTCAACTTCCGGAAACAAATATAATCTTTAAATTACTTTTTTTAATAAACAAATTATTAATGTTTATACAGTATAAATCATACATATGTATATTCAACGGTTCAGTTAGGTTATTAAGGCCAATGAACTAAACGATATACTCCACAAATACCGCGGCATTTCCTCCACCTCCAGGTGGCGTTAGCTCGTTTTCAGTTTTCGCACATGCGGACAGAATTCAGACTTTAGTCGAACTTTTATCGATCTTTGCGATAGAAGTTCGTAAAATTCGGATCATCAGCGAGCTCGAAACTCGGCTGTTTTGCAACATCCCCAGTCACGCCAACTTCCACTTAGTCGGTCTGTACCTTTATATTTTCTTCACGCAAACACCGGAGGACACTAGAAGAAGCCAAGAATGTACATTTCAGGTCAAATCATTTGATACCAACGAGGCAGAGAAGAGAAATCTAAGAGTTGCAAGTAACAGTTCCTTGGAACCTAATTAAAACGCTTTTCCGAAACCCTGGAGCCAAATTAGGTTCAATAGCGATAGAAGTGAAGTAGAGCATTTACGTAAAAAAATCAAAAGGTCGTGCGCGATGTCCGGTACGCACCTCCTTGCCCTTGCCCCCTCATCATCTGCCACGTGAACCTGAGGAGAGTGAAGGAAAAAGCGGGTAGGCATAAAGTACATAGAGTCTCCGTTTACCTCCGTCTCGGTTGTCTGCTACAACCGATTCTGCAAAGAACGTCCACGGCCTTTTGTGTCGGCGCCGTGAACTGCGGTGTAAGCTTTGCAAACGGTTCGCTCTTGATCACTGCATTCTTCACATGGCGCCCATGAGACAGCCCTACGTCAGTCTGCTGGTGCTGCTAAGCCTAACAGTGTTCTCCCTCGGCGTGCATCGAGTGAACCGGGAACAGTGTCCCTTCTGGAAAGACATTGCTGCTTCTCAAGGCTTCCGGCAGTACATCTTGGAGACAAGTAAGATGGCTCATCTAGACATCGGTCTGCCGTCGGAATTCGGGGTGGACGAAGCTGCTTCCTTGAACCAATTGCTGAGAACGGCACCGATTAGTGTCCGTCTTCTGAAAGGAAGCCCGGTGCCGTGGAGACAGACAAATTACACCAGCGTGCACCGAAGCCGCCACGCTCTCGTACTTGTATTTTGCAAGTCCACGGAGTGGGACATCGGTCCCTCTTTTTTAATAGCGCCATACGTAATCCATGCTTACGTGATTGCTACCCACTTAGATTATTACGACCCTTTGGCCTTTCCTCTACGCGGTGTAAGGCGAACAGGACTCTTTAATGATATTCAATTTAGTTGCTTCTCTTTTTGTTGTGTCGCACGGATCGATTTGGGTAATGGAGAAGTCCGAAATTCGGTGTGTAAACTGTTCAAAAACCTTCCGAGGCTACCAGTTCTGAAAGTTTTTTTCAAAATCGTTCTATCCAGGGAATCGTGATAAAAATGGAATGCCAGCACCCTCACTTTTGCGTTAAAGCGAAGCTGGAAGCGTTGGGCAGTATTATCGAACAAAAGAACGCTTCGCTGCATGTAACACGTGTGACTAGATCCGACAATCCCTTGTATATAATAGGAGCACCTTTATTTGAACCTTCTGCCATTGTTTACTTTTCTACTTTACTTCAGAACGGTTACATGTTTCCAGCAGTGTCCACTGTTTTCCCCTATGACAGCCTCGATCTGATACTCTACGCGAGAAACAGGGTACCTGTATTGAACGAAGCGGTACTATTTCTGCCGTTTGATTTGTTCGTCTGGCTGGCCATTTTGGTTTCTTTTTTCTTAAGTTTTATTACCGCCTGTGCAATAAGGAAGCTCCTCATTAGAAAGCGAGGAAACATTCACACACTGGCTTTACCCTTTGCGGCTTTCTTGATGCAGCAAAGCCATGCTGCGCCTCGAGACAGTGAAACTAATCTTTCGTTTCGAATCATTGTCGCAACATGCGCTCTTGCGGGGACGGTGCTGGCAACAGGATACAAAGGAATCCTCGCTTCGCTTTTTTCCAATGTACCTCTTGAGGGTGAGCCAATCACAGTAGAAACAATCAAGCGTAAGCGCGGATCAAGGCTGTGTGTATTGAGTGATTTAGATTTTGGAATATTTAATGGCAATTCCAGCGTTTGTCTCAAAACGAACAGGAGAATCAAGATACAAAATGACGGCAAGGATATCTTTCTTGGCATTGGCTCTGGATTTAAGGAAGCAGACGACTTCAAGGACCAGCTTTTCCGTAAGAACTTCGGGGAGCACGTTTGGTATCAGCGGCTTATGGGACCTGAGATGAGGACGATATCTCCTCACCGAAGCACCTTGACAAATCTTTTCTCCCGAGCCTTTGAAGCCGGCATTTTCAAGCACTTCGTAACGCTTGCCAAACATAAGCGGTTTGGAACACGCGAATTCAAAGTGCACCGTCTGACTGAAGAAAAACCGGTGACACTAAGTGATCTTCGTCCTTGCTTCGTACTATGGGCTACCGGAATCACGCTTTCTGCCGCATTTTTTATTCTTCGGAGCTTAGTGCCGAGCACTCGATGAATTAAGCAGCATTCACAATGCTCCTACATAGTACAAAGTCTGCAAAGGTGTTCGCTACAGACATGATGGAAGAAGTATCCTCAGGCACGCTTCATGCGTGTTGAAAGCATGCTTGCTGCATACACACGCATGCTTAGATAATGTGTGCAGACAGTGTTTGTATGCCTAATATGAGAGAACCGTCGCACAAGGAAGAAACTCGCCTCAGACAGCAGACTGTCCTTCGTAGGATCTATGAGCAGTGTCTCCAAGGCCTTATACTTGCTTCGTAATCGCCGCACGCTTCATTGCGAGTGAAATCCAGATGAGACGCCCTAAAACCTACCAGTATGCTTTTGGCATCGATAGCTGGGTTCGATTTACCTGCGCCTCCTGCACCGGTACAGAAAAGTGTAGGGTAGTGTACTTCCGGCCCGTATCTCATACACATAGAGGAAGTAGACTGCCCTACACTTTTCTGCACAGGTGCAGGAGGTGCAAGTAAATCGAACGCAGCTAATGAATTGTGCCCAGTTCTTCTTGAGTCAACAAATAAGTATTCGCTTAGAGGTATCGGCCCCTCCATTTCCCTATTTGCTTGTGGGTTGCAGGCAACGCCATCTTGGTAGCTTTAGATACTGTGTCCAAGAAGCTCAATCGATACCGGCTACTCTGTCGCGGACTGTTTTAACATTTCTGAAAGATGGAAAACAGTTTCCTACGATTTCAAATAAAGCTTTAAATGATTTCAAGTACGAAAATGCTAGGTGAAGGAAAAGGGGTTTCTTGTCAACGTGGCGCAAACTGCCGCCCGTTATAGAGGTACAGCCGTTAGCATCTGTCCATTCAAGCACCCAACGGCTGAAGTGTTGTTACTTTGAGGTGCACATGAGTGAGTTGAGGGTCTTCGTTGCATTCGCGCTCAGAATCTTTGTCTCACTTTTCCTATGGGAGTGCTGCCACAGCGACAAAACGACAACGAGCAAAAAAAAAAGGTGCGCTCTGCTCGGGTCTGAACAGCAATTTAGTGGAAGGCTCTTCTTATCATTTATGTTTTATAACTTACTCTGCCATATCAAAAAGTAGGGCTCAAGAACCCAAATCTTTGACTATGACATAAGCTGTGAAATATACTAAGTGAGACAGCTTTGACGCACGCCGGGTTATCCTTAGTCTAATCTTACATACGCATTCAATCCACTAAGGGACAGAACTGCTCACTACAAATTTTACACCATGAAGGGTATAAAAAGGTTGTCTGAGAAACATACTTTCACTACCCTTATTTTGAGTAATATAAAACCTTAATCCTAAAATATGGTTCTGTTCCATGCAAACTTTATTTTTTAAGGGTGTCGAAGAGGGTGTAGAAAGGGATTTCGGTGAAGTAAGGCGAGCACCCTCTTTAAGGGGTCGCACTGACATATCGCCGCATTGACCTCTGTCTCAAACAGGTAGTTTTAGTGATTGCGTCGATTAGTTATTTGCATGTACCTTTACATTTTACTTGGAGACGCATTGCTTGAACTTATCCGTGTCAGTGTGAAATACTGACGATGTCTAAGTAACGTATTTGGAACCTTCGTAAGTGCGGATACGGTTGCCTGGGACTCAGTGTCTTTTAAACTGTCTAGTGCATTGTCACGAATAAAGTGAGTGGATGTGTGTAAGCGTGAAAATAAACAAAAGGATCTTGATTAGATCCTTCTGTTTATCTCTCGCGTGGTTGTCTTCGTCTGCATTCGACTTTTTGCGTGTGATAACTGCGTGCGGTGCTTGTTGTTCGTAGTCTTATTGCTCGTAAAAAAGTTTCCTAGGAGGCTGCTAAGATCACCAGCATCCCATACCTCTAGGGCAGTGGTCTCAAACGCATTTGGGTGGGGGGGCCAGATAGCCCACACCGGGAAGGTCGAGGGCCAACATAAGACGGGGGGGGGGGGGGGGGGGGTTTGAAAGATTTGAAAGAAAAGGGACCTCGTGCTCTATGCTTCTTGTAAACTCATAGTTTTGCCAGTCACATCTTTAGATTTGATTTGTTTATATGACTACTTTCGACCGTGACCTGAGGTGATAAAAAAATTAAAATGACACCCCGCCAACGTTCTGCCATTTTCATAGAACAGGAGAGAAAGTATCCTGTCGTTCCCCTCTCTCAATTTACTCAGGAATTAATCAAGCTCAACATTACTCTAAAAACAATTTTGGCAGTTATTAATTTCCTGGGGATTTTTATTACAACACTCAGAACACACACTTGTCTTTTAATTGTGACATTTTCTTTTTAAGGCAAGAATCCCGAGGTCGAAGTTTTATCTTTGGCAGTTGCTCCTGCTGATCGAAAGTTTGCGCAGCCGAGATTTATCCTTCAATGAACAGCTTGCGCTTGCAGCCTAGAAGCCGAATTGTTGTACATTACAAAAAGCTGGGAAGTAAGAAATAAAGCGAAACAAAGAGAAGATGAACGCAGATATGTCTAAATTATTAAAATACGTTAAAAGAGCAGAGCTACTTTTCGATCGAAAAGTAATCGACGAGATGAGATCACTATGGCGCATGCCAATTCTAGTGCTCGAGGCATGGAAACCGAGATTCGTAGCCGGTTGCTGGCGGGCCACGTCCCGGCGAGTCGCGGGCCGCATGCGGCCCGCGGGCCGCGTGTTTGAGACCCCTGCTCTATGGCCTTCACCAGCGCTAAAGGGTGTTGATTTAACGCCCTAGTGATGGTTCGTTGAATGCTTGATGTTAATGGGGCCGCGATGTTGTGCGGGCTGACGGTCGCTGAGGTACCCAGGAGGCCATGACTGTTTGGTCGACGTTGAATACCAATGATTTATTTAGACGATCAAACTGTGTGCACGTTATAATAAATAATTCAATCTCAAATCGAGCAAAAAAAAATATTGGGTCCTCAACAAATTAAAAAAAAAAGAAATTGTGAACAATGTGTGACCAGATCAAAACTGCAAGTTAAAACTACGGACAAAATTCGGTTCGTGAGTTTTGGGCTTCGAAATTGCAGAAGGAAGGTCGTGCTACGTTTGGAGTTTTCACGAGTGACACATTTTGGAATCTGGCAACGTTTAGATTTTTTACAACAATTATAACTTTTTTTTCTGCTTTAAGTATTTGTATAGAATCCTTAAAGTTCTTTAGAAGTGTGTTTTTTTTTATTTTATTATTTGAAATAAATATTTTAGAATCTTGCACCTTTGACAATATTAGGTCAATTTTGAATTGAGCTAGCTTCCGATATACAACTATTTAAGGCATAAGAAACATATCAAATAAAAGCTTGTATCTAAGCCTTTTTGAATATTATACTAGTGTTAATTTAAGTATTTAGTTTATAATGAAGAGACAACACTGTAAACTTGAGAAGACAAGCTAATTGTTCCAAATACGACGTCATTTAAAAAATATCTGTATTTTTTTACAATTTTTTGGAAAAAACTCTTTTTGGTGAAAGCTACGGGAAGATGAACGCTGTCATGTTCCTGCAAAAGAACCACTCCTAGTCTGTAGTTGCTTGCGTCAGTCTGTAAGATGGACGGACGATTCAAGTCGGGCAGATTTAGACACGCGTTTTCAGTCCCAGCCCTTGAAAGACACGCAAATCCGGTTTGTTGCCGTTGCCCCCAAGACCACTTCGTATTTTGCGAAGCAGTTGATTCAGAAGTTTCCTTATCTCGGCACATTGCGGAATGAAATTTCTGTAGAACGCAATCATCCCGAGATACCTCTGTAGGCTTTTGACGTCGTGAGGGGGTGGGTACTCCGCTATTGTGTGCAGCTTATCTTCATTCGGGCGCAACGGCGTGTCGTTATCTACAAGAAAGTCAAGAAGGTTGATTACAGGCGAGGTCAACTGATCTTTATATGGATGAATGGTAAGGCCGGCCTCACGCATTCGTTGAAATGTGTGATGCGAAGGTGCGCGAGATGCTCCTCGAATGTTCGTGAAAACACAACTACGTCATTCAGGCACGCCATCGCAAACTTGTACTTTGCGTCGCCGAGGACAACGTCCATTAGGCGCTGAAAGCTGGCGGACGAGTGAGATAAACCAAAGGGAAGGCGAGTGAATTCAAACAACCCCCTGTGGGCAAATTAATACACTCTTCTTCACGCCCGGCGGATGAACTTGATTTGTAGGAATCCACGGCTGTAGTCGAGGGTTGTTAAAACAGTCGCGTTTCCTAGGGCATACATCACTGATGAAGTACTTGGGAAGTGGTCATTTAGGGTATCTGATGACCGAGAGTGATTTGATCAGTTCAGTGGAAAGAGGTGGCACATGGGCATGTGCCTGGGGCACAGAAATGTTTCCCTGTGCGTCTCTTTTCGACGTGGGCCCTTCTGGGTTACGATGATGGTAGGGGTACTGAAGGCCCGGTAGCCTACAATGTTGGGCTCTGGCACCCTGGCCTCTTGTAGTAGGATTATGTCGGGGGGATGGGCGCTTGCGGCCAGCCGTCTCTTGAGTTCTGGACCGTGCTGTCGGTAGGAGCGGCAATTCCATTGCAGAACTGTTAATCCTGGGCCGAAAGGATCTGACGGCCGACCTGTAAGCGCATAATCAGCGCCGTCTGCGCTGCCGCCTGTTGACGGGCACGACGTCATTGTGGGTGGCGAGAAGGGAGATTGCAATAAGAGTGGTGAGGTTGTCGAGTTTCTTGATGGTCGCAGTCACTAGCGTTACGAGTTGCGAGAGTGACAGCTCGATACGCGTTGCAGGTTGGTCGTCTGCAGCAAGAGTGGTTTGCACGCCTTGGGGTCTCTGAGGACGTTGTTGAGAACGTGTAGTGTCAGCTCTTGCCCTCGCGATGGATTCTGACGATGGCGGTGGTGGTCTAGGCGGAGGGATGCGTCTGGGCATGACTTGAACACTCCGTGAGACTGGTGGCCGCGACCATGCTTGGGCGCGCGGAAGGGTTGTAGTCTCGTGTGGCGGCTTTGTTGGCGTCACTGGTCTTAGTGGTGGCCATATAGTCTCTAAATGCCCGTGATCTTTGGCAAAGGGAGGTGGAGGGGGCTTGGCTTGCAGCGTTCTCCGTTGTTGTTGCGCTTTGCGCTGCGGCGGAGGAGCCCACCGCGTGCGGCGTTGCGCTGTAGCCTGTTTCACCTTAGGACAGGTACCGTCAGTCGCAAGGTGAGAGCCTCCACATAACACACATTGATGGGGCTCGTGACACCCATCTATCTCATGGCGGTGTGGTGGTCTTCCGCAGGCACAAACGTCCTGCGCTGCTGGACACACATCATGCTGGTGGCCCAGTTGGTGGCAGCGAGTGCATAGGATGGCCCTCACTTGGAAGGGGAACACTTTTTTAAGGTGGAGGCGATATAGCACTTCGTTGGGAAGTGTGGAACCATCAACGGTGATCATGACTGTCCTCCCTTCGCGATCCATGTGTCTGGCTGCCAGGATTTTGTGCGTGGGGCATGATAGTTCTGCCTAGAGGTCCTCGGGCGAGTCTGATGGGTCTGCTCCATGGAAGACGCCACGACACCATCCCTCGCGCATGGGTTCGTATGGTCGGAAATGGACCATCTTGTTAGTGCCAAAATATATCTGTGTAATTTCCAGTAACTTGGGAATTATTTCCGGTTCCCAGGTGTCGACCCCGATAAGATTGGCCCGAGTCTGTATCCGTATTCGGCATTGGTGCGACAAAGATCCTGCCGCTTCTACAACGCATTTTTAGATGGGCGAGTGTGGGAGTGACGCCACGCTGATCCCATGCGATGGGCGCAGAATCACGGTACGTCGTTCCCCACGGGGGACTGCGGAGGGGGTCTGCCGAATTCTTTGGTAGGAGGCGACAAAGGCTGAGGTAGTTGTCCCCGAAGTTGCCTGACATCGGCGTTTACGAGACGTTGAGAGCCACGGATTTCCCGCGTCATCGGCTGCGGCCACAAGATGGGTGCTCCAGTCAGAGCTTGCAACTGAAGGCGGGCTAGCAGCTGACTGCTGTGGTCGCGGGTCCGGTGCCAGGCACTGTGTGTGTTGAGGTGCTAGGGAATTCGAGCGCGGGCAGGGCATGTTCCGGGTAAGTAGCGCTGACGTCCATGGCTACCACAGTGCCCGCTGCGACGTGGTTAAAAAGGTCCAGGTCATCTCTGCTTTCCACTGAATGATGTGATGGCAGCAGCCTGTGCCGGAGGGCTAGAAGATGGCTGCTGAGAGGCCATCTTGACCGAGCACTTTATGCTTAACAACACCCCGCCCCGCGGTTAACCGAAAGACGAGGCTGTGTGCGACTAAAGGTTGTCCTGCTCACCAGAGGTGGTTCTGAATGACCTTCAGAAATTGTTAGGAGAGCTGGAGGTCGCAGGGCGGATGATAACCGGTCGCTGCCAGTCGAAAAAACAGAGCGACGCGGGGGACGCGCCACCCTTGTTTCTTCTTCTTCCTTTTTAAGCGCAAGTTCACGATTGTCCCTCAATGCACTTTTTTTACCAAAGTAAGTAGACGGTCATGAGAAGGGAGTAGAACTTGCGGTTTTACCTGGAATCGATGGTAGTCGGGTGGTGAAAGGGACGCTATCTGCAAACATCTAGTGTTTGCATCGGTTCCTGTGTGGCGCCCGTCTTGAGCGACATTTATTGGAATAAAGTTGACCGGAACATCGAGAGGGCTCTATGGCCCAACTAAGGTTAAAAAGTGGTACGTTACGTTGATGATTTTTTTGGTGTGGCTTGAGGGCATTGACGGCACGGCGGCATCAGTGTCTAATCTGTTAGCGATCTTTGGGGAGTGCAGCAGGGGCCTCAGATTTACTGTTGATGTTCCTAAGGGAAGGGTTTTACAGTTTTTAGACCTCTCTATGCGCTCCGACGGTAGCCATGTGTGCTGGTCCAACAGCCCTCGATCCAAAAAGGCAATTTTGGACTACATGTCTGCCCACTCTATGGTGATGAAGAGGGGACTAGCAGTTTCGTGTCCGGAGGCGGCCCTAAAAAGGTCGTGCTTCCACACAGTCCGTGATAGCTTTCGGGCGCAGTGTGGTAGACTGAGAGAAGCTGCGTTCCCGTCGGCCTTGCTGAGTGAAGCTGCTAGTACACTTGTAACGAAGGTTAGGGGGGTTTCTTTATCTAAGAAAACTGTTGGCAAAAGGAGGATTGTTGTCATTCCCTAGTGCTGATTGTTGGGCGAATTGGTATTGCACGTGAGAAAACATTATTGCGCTCTAAGGAAAGGACAGAAGAAGAATCTGGATTGTTCCAATAACAACCAATAACTGTGAGATTGTTCACAGTAACGCTAGATCCTCTCTCTTTGCCTCGGTTATTGAATTCAGGTCCAATTCAGATTGTTTACAATAACGCTAGTTCCACTCTTATTTTCTCAGTGATCCAATCAATATCCAATTCAGATCGGAACGTTATCGGTACAAGCCAAATTCGTCAGGATAGCGCTAAGTGGTGTCTGTTCTTCCTCTGTCCTTGTCTTAAAGCGCAGTCCTGTTTTGTCACTCTCTACCTGCACAAGTAGTGGCTTATCCAGGGGGGTGGTCCAGGGGGCCCGAGCCCCTCCCGAGACATATCAACCCCCCCCCCCCCCCCCCGCGATGATGCTGCGCGAACTACGCAAACCCAAACCTGGTGCGTAACATTTTTCGATTAAATTGTTTTTATTTGACAATGGGCTTTAGAGTAGCGACCTTCACCGTCGTTCTCGCAGGGCCTCGGCCGACCTGAGGGGATTAAACGTCGCCATCCCCGAACAGGAGAAAGATTGTCGAACATAAGCAGATCTGAGCACGACAGAATTATAAAATCCTTCTGCGGGCGTCAGGGTAATTACTTTGAGGGTAATTACTTTCCTTCGAGCACCCTGTCCTAGCGAGCGGCCTTCGAGCTACCACTAGCACTTCTGAATGGGAAAGGCTACGAAACCGAATTTTGCGGTCGATTTAAAGAGCCTGGCCGCTATTTGGGACACCCAATAGACGCTCTTTGCCTTTCGTTACATCAGGCCGTTTCCAGGCTTCGAGCGCACCTGCGGGGCTCCCTGCCGAGTACGGGCGAGTGTCGCGCCGCGAGCCCGGCCAGACGGCGATCGGTCGGCGGTGGCCCCCGTGTGCAAGCTCGCCGAGACGCCCCCGGGGCATCGGTTTGCGCCGTCCGCGAGACGGTGACCTTTGCAAAGAGTGAAAGCATGGAGGCGAGCCGGTTAGAAAACATCATAATATAAACCCTGAGACAATGAGAGTTGTCTTGTCCGTTATTTTATTTATCTTTGTATCAGGGTAGATTATGACGGTAACCTTGCCTTGTTTACGAGTACTTTCCAAAATCATAAAAGGTTTTCTACAAGTTCACATGTCACACAACTAGGTACAGGTCCCCTCAAAGTAAAACGGAGCGCCGGAGCGGCGACCGAACTGCATCGCCGCGCTATCTAGCAGCGCCTAGAACCCTTTTTTATACTTGGGGATTTTAATGCACTCAACCCACTTTGGGGGAGTCAACGGTTTGACAGTCGGGGAAAAGTGAATGAACGTTTCGTCTCATCAAGGGAACTCTGTGTGCTTAACACTGGTGAACCAACATATTTCAGCTCATCTCACCGCTCTTTTTCCTGTATCGATCTTTCCATTTGTTCCCCGGATATATTTACCTTTCTTCAGTGGAATGTGATTGATAACCCATATGGCAGAGATCACTTTCCAGTTCACCTGGCCCCAACGCAGCTCCTGCCAAGATGCCGTTGCGTCCTCCCCGGTGAAAGTTAGAAACCGCAAACTGGGAGATTTTTCAAAAGACTGCTGTGTTCTTCCATAAACTCCTTGACAGGCTTTCTGTCGATGAAGTAAATGACCATATCACAACAATCTTAATATAGGCAGCGCGGGTTTCAATTTCCCAAACGACAGGCTATTTGCCTAAACTTCCTAAGCCTTGGTGAAACGATGAGTGCCGTGAAGCAAAGAAAACACAAAATAAATTCTGGGGAATTCTGCGTCGATATCCAACAGCTCGAAATGTCTTGTTTTTGAAGCAGAATCGTGCTTCCGCACGCTATGTCCGAAAGCGGGCAAAAAAGAACTCCTGGATTGGCTATACCTCCCCCACCAATAGTTCCACACGTGTCAAGGTCGTCTGGGACAGGGCCAGGAAAATAGACGGGGACTACCATCAGTATTTATTTCCCTTAATTTCGTCACCAGACGGTGATACCCCCCTCCTCGCTGGAAGAGCAGTCTAGCATTCTGGGCAGGCATTTTCAAAGTATATCAGGATGTGGAAATTACAGCACTAACTTCCTAAGTCGCAAGGCAAGGGCAGAGAAGGTTAGGCTTGTTACTGCTGGCAGCAACAACGAAGAGTACAACCAACTTTTTACACTTGCTGAGCTACGTTATGCTCTTGCATCATCAAAGCCTTCAGCCCCAGGTTCCGATAGAGTTCATTACATCATGCTAACCCATCTCGGTGAATCATCATTTGATTTTCTTCTTAAATTTTTTAATCGTGTATGCAGAGAAGGGCAGCTACCCAATGAGTGGAAAAAAGCCATTATAGTCCCCTTTTTAAAACCAGGAAAAGACAGATCTAATGCCTCTAGTCACCGCCCTATTGCATTGACTAGTTGTCTGGAAAAGGCTTTTGAGAGACTTGTAAACAACAGGATTATTTTTATTTTAGAAAGCAAGTGTTTTAAGTCGTTTTCAATGTGGTTTTCGTGCTTCGAGGTCTACAACTGATCACCTTGTCCTCCTTGAAACTGGTATAAGAGAAGCTTTTGTTAACAGACAGTTTTACCTTTCTGGGCTTTTTGATCTCGGGAAGGCTTACAATACCATCTGGCGGTATGGCATTTTACAGAATCTTGTGCGCGTTGGTACACGGGGAAGAATGTTCAACTGCATTGCCAAGTTTTTAAAAGATAGAACCTTCCAAGTGCGTTTAGGAACTACACTTTCTGCTTCTTTTGTTCAGGAGAATGGTGTCCCCCAGGGCTGTGTTCTGAGTGTGATATTGTTTCTCTTGAAAACCAATTCTTTGTCACAGGTGATACCACCAAATATTATGCACTCGTTATATGTCGACAACGTTCAGATCTCGTTTGCGTCTTGCAATCTCTCCATTTGTGAGCGCCAATTGCAGGTGACTTGACTATCAGTAGAATGACGAAGTGGGCCGATCAAAACGGGTTCACGTTTTTGACAGAAAAGACTGTTGTTGTCTGTTTCTCCCAGAGAAGAGGCCTGTTTTCAGGCCCCTCGCTGCATTTGGCAGGGGCAGTGCTGCCAGTTAGAGTCGAACGTAGGTTTCTCGGTGTCACCTTTGATAAAAAAGCTCACGTTTGGTTCACATATTTAGTCGCTCCAATTGAGATGCCAGAGAAAGCTAAACTTTATAAAAGTTATTTTGCACAAGTCCTGGGGTGCAGATGGGGTCTGTCTTTTGCGCACTTACAGAGCAGTTGTACGCTCAACTTTGGACTATGGGTGTATCGTGTGTGGGTCAGCGAAAGCAACAACTCTCAAGATGTTGGACCCGATCCACCACCAGGGTATTCGGCTTGCAACGGGGGCATTTCGTACATCACCGGTGCCTAGTCTATATGCAGAAGCAAATGAGTGGTCTCTTGAGAGGCTAAGGCTGTTTCTTAGTGTTCAGTACTCTTTACGAATTCGCTCTTCGCCAAACAATCCTGTCCACTCCATCATACAAAATATACAATATGAACGCACCTTTCAGAATAGACCATCTATCACAAAACCTTTTGCTTTGCGCATAAAAACACTGACTGAAGAACATAGCTTTGAAGCACCTGGTCCTTTTGTTGAACTCCAGCAACCACTGGTCCCTTGGAAGAGCAATGGAATAAACTGCAATCTCTCCTTGACCAAATATAACAAGAAAGTAGTGTCTGCAGATGTCAGAAGACAAGAATTTCTTGAAATGCGTGCCAGTTATGAAAATTACCATAGTTTGTTTACAGATGGCACAAAGACTTCAGATTATGTCGGATGTGCTTTTGTTTCTGAGTCCATTCAGTGTGTTCGAAGAATAGGATGCCACAGTGTTCACAGCCGAGCACTATGGTTTATTCATGGCAGTTGAGCACATTTTGAAGCATAAATTTCTTAAAACGGTAGTTTTTTCCAACTCGCTTAGTACAATAAGAGCCCTTAAATCTGTAGGAAGGAAAAAGAACCCTCTTGTAACAGATTTACACCAACGAGTGCTCAAAGCACTGGAGCGGAAACTAGCCATTGAGTTCTGCTGGGTACCCAGCTACATGGGCATAGCTGGTAATGAGGAGGCCGATCAGGCTGCTGCAACTTCGGCTGATCGCAGTGTTGACATTTTTGCAATACCAGCTGCTGATTATAGAGCAAAATTACGAAGGCAGATAACAAAGAACTGGCATGAAGAATGGGACACTGACACTCACAATAAACTTCACGTCATCAAAAGCACTCTAACTGAATGTAAAAGTTGCAGGCATTGTGTGCGTTTTTACGAGGTAGTTTTGTGTCGACTACGGATTGGATATACGCATCTCACTCATGGACATCTTCTAAGGGGGGAAGACGCACCTGAGTGTGATTCCTGCTCTGAACCCCTAACTATTCTACATATTCTCTTAGTCTGGCCAAAATATGAGCGTGAACTCACAAACATTTTTCATTGTTTTACCATGAGTATGTTTCATTTCATCTGATGCTTTTGCTCGGGGAAGAACCTCTCATACCACTTCCAAAGTCGCTCTTGCGCCATTAAACCCCAATCATCATCATACACAGGTTTATGAGTTCTTGAAGGATATTGGCCTTATACACCGTCTCTAAATTTTTGTGCTGCTTTATGAGAGTTGATTCTGTTATCACCCTGTCCTTTCTATTTCTTTTATCATAGTTCTGGCGTACTATGGCCTTTGTTGCTGGTGCGCCAAAAAACCCCAATTTCATTCATTCATTCTAGTAGCGCCGGCTGCAACTGAAAGGTGCCGTCTGCGCATGCGCGCGTGCCGTTCGCGGTGTCCTCCGTCTTTCTTGTTTGATCCTCGCATTATCGGCGTCTCGAGCTGCCAAACGCGTTTCCGATTAACACCTCTAGGTGTTCGGCAGACACTAGGAGATAACGTTGAGTGCAAGTGGCAAAGGGCCAGTGTTGTCGATGAGCAACGACACTTGTGGTATCAGGCGTCGATTTTAGGAAGATCGTTGCGCCGCTCAAACCACCAATAACGTGTGGGTTGGAAGAAGAAAACGGAGGCCCCAGCGGAAAGCATGTTCACATGCGCAGATATAGCCTATCAGTTCCAGCCGGCGCTGCTAACTAGACAGCGCGGCGATGCAGTTCGGTCGCAGCTCCGGCGCTCCGTTTTACTTTGAGGGGACCTGTACCTTTGTTGAAAATATGGTGCATGTCAGCGCATCCTACGCCTTGGTAAGCTCATCCGCGCGGTCTGAAGTCAACCACTAGTATGGTGTGTGGGCCCGTCCTTCCCTAGCTTGACGTCACTTGCAAGGCATCTGACGGGATGACGTCAGATGCCTTGCATCTGACGTCATACCGTCGGCTCTCCGACTTGCCCAGAATTCGCTATTCTCCCTCTAGAAGTTTATAGAAAATCAACCCGTCACTCAAAAATTTGTACAAAAGCAGCTTCCCCCTTTCTCACTCTGTCTTCAGTTGTGCGAAATGGATGATGTGACGTCAGTGCACAGCATGTATTGGTCATTGACTGAGATATGTGGTGTTTTAAAAGTATTAACCGTTGAGAACACTTCGCTAAAACGGTTAAATTACTTCTTACTAAGAATATTTATTTCAGTTGTTCCCAATGAGCTCTCGGGCAAAAAACCCGTACACATGGCAGAAAATTTTTTTTAAAGTTAAATAGAGCTCATAGGATTGAATGGAAGGTAATAAACATTTATAGGAGCCTTAAACAAGCAGTCACACTTTGGCGTGGCCTGCATTAAATTTAATAGTATTGTATTTTCAATTGTAGATACATTAAAAATAAAGATCAATTCAAATGATGAAGCAATGGTGAGGGTGCAGGCTAGCTGGTGTAAATTGAGCGTAGTTGTAAACCCGAGACTGGGGATACAGACAAGGGACAAACACAGAACGACACGGACGAAGTCTCAAACGCAGCTACAAACTTTATTTCACAGGACAAACAGATATGTCACTAGCCACCCTTTGTCCCCCTCTTTTTCCCTTCCTTTTCCCAAAACCCCTACCCATTCCCTCTTCCTTTTCCCAGGCCCCCATACATTCCAGTCAAAAATAAGCTCAGGCGCCGCTTGAGCTTATTTTGGAAGGGGTAGGTGTTTTGGAAAAAGTAAGGAAAAAAAAAGGGGGGGGGGGGGACAAAGGGTGGCGAGTGACATATATGTTTGTCCTGTGAAATAAAGTTTGTAGCTGCGTTTGAGACTTCGTCCGTGTCTTTGTGTTTGTGCCTTGTCCGTATCCCCAGTCTCGGGTTTACAACTATGCTCAATTCAAATTACTTTGCTTTTTGGCATATGCAGCAGTCTACTTCAATCTTATGTCTTGAACAGTTTTGTTTATGCCTTGACCTTGAAGCGAATTAGAGTCAATTGTTTACCTTGTTTTGTGATTTCTTCACGGTACAAAGTGTAAGAAAGTAGCAATTTATTTTACGGAACCTGAAAGAAAAAGGTATGTCATCCATATTTTACGAAAGCTCTCACTTTTAGTACCAGATGTACAGGAGCTCTCTGCCTACTAAGTTTGGTAACTCTGCAACTAGTAGTTTTTTTTCGTAAGAAAGATAGTAATGCAAAAAACAAAAATAAAACTATATCTTAATTTATTTTACTATTAATTGATAACAATTTCGTTAAACTTTATGAGCCATACTTGAGTTCTGAATATTTTAGAACTCACTTTATTAGTTACTTTCAACGTCTCGCACTACTTTAACGGGGCCCTGAAAGGACTTTTTTTTACTGGTTTTTAATTTGCACCGAACCTGAGCGCACTGAACGCAGTAACTTAATTAAACTTTTTTTCTCGAATTTCGCTTGATTTTAGAAGTTAAAGGCAAATTAAAATTACAAAAACAAGCAAAAATTAACCTCCTTTATGACGTCCTCGGTCGCTTGAGTAGCCGTGAACTAGGGGAGGGGTAGTGAGCTCAGCGAGCACTCACGGCTGCCGCAATCCGTGTTGACGGCTCGACAGGGCGCCACTAAAGCATGTTCTGGATAGGCTCTATGAAGCGGACAGCCAGGGCGGCTCGCATTGCATTTGCTGCGCGATTAAACACTAATTCGGCATGACACTTCATTGGCCACAAGCGATAGCAAACACGGGGTAAAGATCAGTTCAGAACGGGAGCCACTTCGCGCTGTCATACCGCCAAAAGGCGAAACCGCAAGCCAAAGCTGCTCGCCGAAGGCCTTCGGAACGCTCCATACGACCGCAGCGCCGCCGCGTACATCCAGGGCCTTTCTACACTCGCCGCTCGTCGGTGCCTGATCCCACTACACCTTTCTAGTATGCGCCGCCTTTTGCACCGCTTGATGGCGGGTATGTCGACGGGTCATTTCGTGTTTTCGTACTTTCTAAACTGCATTTGTTTCTTTTCTGATCTAAAATACTGAACAAAAACTACTTTTATAAATACTTGAAACGGTTCGCGCCACTTATATTTTGTATTTCGACTATACAGAAGCTTTTAGCGGCTCTGACCAGTAGTAAGCCCAGGACCAAAGACGTCACATTTTGCTCGCTTTCGGCACCGCGGATTGCCCAAGTAAATGGAGGAGGTTTCCGCGTCGTCCGCGGTTAAAAGATGACGCACTGATATTCAGTTACTCTCTCCGTGCCCGCTGGCTTGCCCGAACCCTAAGAGACATGGAAACCGCAAAAAAAAAATGTAGACGCTTAAATATGATTGCAGGGCCCCTTTAAAGGGACACTAAATCATTTTCTGCGATAGTTTATGTTCATAACTCAATCTATGGGCTGTAAGCATCCTATAAAACAGGATTACCTTAATACGTGGCCAATTTGTGTATTATTATCCTCGACCGATGGCGCACTCCAGTATTTGCAATGGTTCCAATGTAATCGAATTTTGATACCGATTTTAATAGAGAAATCGGACACGCATGAATGTAATATTTGGTGTTTTAGGATGCTTAGAGCCCATAGACAGAGTTATTACCATAAATAGACTATTGTAAAAGTAGTTTTCGATCCTTCAACTAAAAATGCCCCGAGGTAAATGTGAAGCCATAAAAGATCTCAAAAGAAACAATTTGATGTTAAAGAAATTAGGGAAGCAAAATAACTATATATTTGCCTCCTAAACAAACATAATGGATATCACCTAGAACATTAGTTTGCAATGCGCTCAACCAAATTTATTGCACGATAATCTATGGTCATCCGATCTGTTGTTTTTAATTTAGCAGCATTCCGTGCCTGCCATCAACGGAATGGGCGACGGTTCCCAACTGGAAATTGCATCTGTCAGGGTTGCCGGGTTCTCCGACATCCTCGACTGGAGGTTCCCCTTACGAAAATGGCATATCTGGACTTATATGAAAAAAAAAATAGATACGGTTATATAAAAAATTGGGCAGATCTGGCCATATCAAGTAAATCAGTTTATATAAGCCTTATCAAGCCAGATTTGCCCAATTTTTTATATATCCATATCAGGGTCTGTTAGATAGGGGTGTATCGCCTCCCATATCAGGGCAGATATGTCCCAATCAGGAAGGCAACCCTGATATTCAGGGTGTTTTTTTTTTTATTCTTGTAGATTTGTTTAAAAAAAAAAGCCATGAAAGCTACACTCATGCGGTTTGTGCGAGTGAGTGCCCAGCGGGACATTATGTGGGTGGCTAATCTTTGCAATAAGTCGGCTAATGATTTCAAATTCACTACTTAATTTTGAAATTAGTGAAAATAGGGGAGCTGCTCAGTTAGCTAAGTAGACCCAGAAGTCCGGGGTGTGCGCTTGGTACACCCTTTGCTTGGGTTTTAGACATTTCAAAAGTAGCGGGCGGACGCTTGCTGTGACACGGGTGCATGCTCTGTATTCTACGACAGTTTTCTGAAATGTTTCATGGTCCCTTCAAGTCCTTTTTTTTTTGTTGTATTATAATTTTCTGAGCGGGCATCGTTTTCCACTTTTTCCCAGTGCTAGGACGGTGGGATAGCTCCATACCCCGGCCTTGAATCCCACGGTAAGTAAGTTTCGTCGGCCAAATTCCGGTGTACGCATGTTTGGACAGCAGTACAGTAGTCTGCCACGGAATGTGACCAGTGCTTTCTCTGTGGAAAAGCAGTTCGGCCAATGCAGTGCAATCGCTAACACATGGTCTTGAACGTGCATACTGCATTGGTAATTATACTGCTAATACAGTGCCTGTTCCAAAGAAACTGTCGGGATAAAATATTAAACTTGTGATCTACGAGTCCGCGGTGCAAGCTTTTGCCCTGCATGGCACTAAGCTGAGGTGAGCTAAACATTTTTGTCAATGCATAAATGATTTAGCTTCTTCTAGGCTCAGTTTGCATCATCAGAACTTACTTTATGGCAGTTATGCTTTCTTTGAAACATGCTAGAGGTTCTACCACCTTGTCTAAAGTTGCAAAATAACTTCCGTCCCGAGGGCTTTTCATTCTATGAATGTGTGTTATCGGCACACCAAAAACATTTGCATTTTTCTTTTAAATGCAGTTTTTTTTGTATTTTGTGACGAAGTGGGCTGCAATGCTTCTATGCGTTTTCTTTTTTTTTTTTTTTGAATTTTCAGACGAGCATTTTCCGATAAAATACAGCAAACTTCCGTTTTTTGTGGCCTTTAATGCCTGCGAGGGTGTGTCGTCTTTTCTGCCGTCATCACACGCAGCGATAGCAAAAATTAGTTTGCAGCGTCGGGAGTTTTCTTTTTGGACCAGAGCACGGTTGGTAATATTTGTGTAAAAATAGTAATGATAATAAGTTTATTTCAAGTTTCCTTTACACATCATCACATTCTATTCTTCCTCACAAAAGAGCTATGCCAATCAAACTTACAAGCGTGGTTCGTCGTTTTTTCAGTGCGAGCGCCGCCGAAAGGGACGTTGTCCTTGCCTCCTTCCGCAGAGGCTCCACATTCTGTGCGGTGGCGTCGCTGTCGCTGATGGGAAAGCTGGAGTCGACGCTGTCGGAGCGCCAGCTGAACCGGCTGAGGCGCTGGTGCCTTTTCCGGCAGCAGTCGGGGTTCCAGGGCAGACCCAACAAGCCCATCGACACCTGCTACTCCTTCTGGGTGGGAGCAGCCCTCGAGGTACGGCAACACCGGGCCGCAGGTGGTGCAAGCTGCCACCCGCCACAAAGAGTGCAGCCTCCACCATCCGTCCGTCCATTCCCCATTGCAGCTGCTGGGAGCCTTCAAGTTTGTGGATGGCGGGCGGAACCTCGAGTTTCTGGACTCGACGCAGGACCAATTCGTCGGGGGCTTCAGCAAGTGGCCAGACAGCGACCCTGGTAAGTGTTGTGTGCATCTTTTAGTCTTAAAATGTTTACTGTCATTCTAATGTCTCATTGTTTCTTCTGTTGTGAGAATGCTCAGAAAGTTTGGGTCTGTCTTCTTTCTTTTTTTTTCTTTTTTTTTTTTTTCAGGAATGTTGGGCAAGTATTTGAGTGAATGCAGCATTTGAACAGCAGGCAGCTTTTCTGTGCATTTGCCATTACGCTAGAGAAACAGTGGTGCAATTATGCGCGCTTTGTTCCTGTCACGGACGTTAGGCCACACTCACATTTTCATTTTTGTAACAAAACACAGAAAACCCGCGAGAGCAGTTTCGTTTCTTCATACTTTTAAAAGTTAACCCCTGAATAGCAAAGGTGTGAATAGAGCAAAGCAAGTTTGAAGCGTCCGCCCATGCATTTCCTGCTAAATTTGGTAGGAAAGTTGACGTCGCGTGACCTAAACACCAATTCGATTTCCCCTCTAAATTTGGCGAGGAAATTAATGTCACAACGCTGGCCGTGTGAATGGAATATAGAATGATCGCTTCCCAATGTTGCAGTTAATGCATTTTAGGACTTTGGAGATGAAGGTCGCTGCCAATTGTTTTGATTGACAGATGCGATGCACGCCTACATGGGGATAGCCGGCATGTCGCTGATGGGCGTCGAGGACCTGCTGCCACTTCACCCTGCCCTCAACCTGAGCCAAAGAGCACACGGACACCTGCAGCAACTTCACAAAGTGTGGGATTCGCACGCGGCCGCAACGGAGAACGAAGGCGGGGAGCGGACGCTACACCGGGAGAACGATGTCGATCGCCGTAGCAAATTAACGTCGCACTGTGCCTACAGCTAACGTCGACGACTTTCTCGGAGCACTTCAAAACCGCGAATGTCCCGCTCATGTACCGGGTGTTGGCCGCAGGTAGAGGAGAACCGCGTCTTTTGCGTGGCACGGAGTGAACATTGCAAGTGACGAAAGCTCGAACTATGGTTGAACTTGTCGGATTCGAGGGCTGGGAGAGGTTTTCGGAAACTTTCAGCGAGGAAGTGGCGTTCGTTTTCCGGCAGGCGGACGCTATTTGTCTTCACATATACTCGAGCTCAAGTGGTTGTCGTTTTTTGCGCTTAGAACATTTCAGAGAATTTCTTTCACCTTTTTAGTTAGGTGACATTGGGTTCCGACACTTGGGCCTCTTATCCATACTGCTAACGCCACGTTTTGAGGGGGGGAGCGGGGGAGTCCGAGTGGTTGGCGACTGCTTTGCGCTATAAAACAATGCAGTTGGCTTTTCTTGGCTGACGTTGTATAGTTTGTAATATCCTCGCCGACATAAGGAACAATGTGACGATGCATGGCATTTGGTGAGAGCAGTGCCATGTGCCAAACGCTCCGTGAAATATGATGTTCTCTGCGAGTAAGATGCACGCTCGTAGTGCCGCTTTCTGCCACTGTTTTGCTTGTTAGCGGAAAAGTGAGTGTAATGGCCGACGTTTGCTTGCACACGACACAGATGCTGAGGGCATTGCAGCAAACTGCGTGTCTCGTCTGCAACCTGCTCCGTGTTTCACGGAGCATTCGGATGGTGGCACTGGCAGTTTCGTGCGCCTCATGTCGCGTTGCGGATTGCATCGACCCGGTTTGTGCAACGGATGCGGACTGCTACTGGTGACTGGTGCGAACGGGTGAAAGAGGGAGCGAGCGCTCTAGTGGCGAGTGCCGGATTCTGCGCCGTTTATAACACCAGCCCTGAGAAACTGTTCCTGGCAAACGTCTGTTTGCGACCCTGGTCAGCCCCACGAGTCCTGGTGTGTCTTGGGGTGGCGATATTGGACAGTTTTGTAACAGAATGTTTCTTTCGCTTCTTAGCCCTAGAGTGGCGGCTCTCAGCCACTCGTTCATCAGGGACCCCGTCCGGATCGGCAGAAGAGATGGGGAACCCCATCCGCCGGCTGGGAGGGGGAATATTGGACGGTTACAATTCCAAAGGGGGTAAATGAAGACAACTAAATGTGTGCAAACCAACTTTGAAGATCTAAAACAGAGAATAATCGACCCTGCTAACTTGGCACACATGGTTTGATCTATTTAGCTTTGTGGGACAGCCAACGTCAATAAAAAAGAAATTGTTTTATTGCTGAACTTGTCTTACAGTTGAAAGCTTTGGAGACCCCCAGAAGGCCCTCAGGGAGCCCTAAGGGTCCGCGGAACCCCATTTGAGAACCACTGCCCTAGAGCATGCTAAAGAGCGTCTTCCAGCTCAAGCTCTTAGCTTTGATCGGCTATTCGGCATCACATTACTTTGAATTTTTCCTGGGGTTGCATCCTGTCTGCGTTGGGCACTACAACTAAAGGCGCCCGACTAGAACAACATTAAGGCGTCCTATTCTGCAATAGGGTGATGGAATGACTTCAAAGTACTATGCAGTCCACTCAAGAGAAGTTACTACTATGACACACATCTATGAGAAAACTAGCAAGTTTCCCTTACAAGGCCCACCATATCCGATGCCAGTTTATTTGTAATGGGGTGTTTGTATTACGGACACATTCTTGGCAACAGAGGAGTTTGCTGCTGCGACTTTGTTTCTCCGTACATTTCTCGTGTTGCGTATGGTCATTTTTGTCGCAGGTTAATGTAAGGCTTGGGCAACATCCGGCATTTATGCGACAGTTGTTACGAGCCTGGAGCAGACCAACTGAAAGGGTTCTTGACAAAGGTTGTTGAATTTAGGCAAACCGTACGTTTATACGGTTGTTTTAAATGTGCTTAAATAACTTTTTGGCTCGTCTTCTCACCAAAGGTGGGTTCGCAGACTTTAAGGCTGAAGCCACGAAGCGACACATTTTGACTAAGGTGGGAATTGGTTGCACTGTCGTCGTCATACTTGAACATTCTTTGGCTAAAACATGTTTGCAGGTTTTTTGCGCGTTTAGCTCATTGTCTGTCCTGTGTCTTTAAAGTTCAACACAAAAAAATGCTGAACAGATTTTATCTGATAACTAATAAATGCTGGTCCCCCCCCCCCCCCCGCCCCCTCAATCGCAATTTCTGGCAGAGTTTTGGAGTTTGGGAGTTGTTGCATGTTGTCCCATCTCCTTTGGTATTTTCCCTGTAGTATGCAACAGCTGAGTTGGCATCCTACTTGAATGCACTTATATTTTTTTAGCGAGGACATCTTTTGTGCACTAATTGACATGTCGTCATGAAGATGTCATGGTGTTCCAACCGGATGATGGCTTTGTAGATGTTTGTGGCTGTCTGCGGTCGAATATCACCACTGAGACTTTGGTGTGGTTCCGACAAACCTCGAGCGGGTATATGTTGCTACATGTTTGTGAGGTCGCTTGCGGCAGGAAAACAAATGCAAATAAAAAAGCCTGCTTTGCAACTGATGAAGGCTAGGGAAATGAATGATGTAGTCACTGATCCGTTTCAAAATGACTTTTTACAATTGAGTACACGTACGTGGCCAGTGAGGTATAGCATAATATCAAGGTGTAGTGGAGGATGTTAACGGTGAAAAAAAAGACACCAAATTGCGAGGGACGAGAAGATGAAGTACACGCACAGAGGAGTGCATTCAGCTTAGTGTGTGCACTTCATCTTCTAGTCCTTCGCTTTTTGGTGCCGTTTTTCCGGCAGTTAACATGTGCCACCAGCTTGCCCAACTTTCCACAGTATTCTAGTGGAAAATTGTTAAAATAACTCAAGCATGCACGAAAAGCAAATGTTTATATGTATAAAAAGCTATAATAAAGGCTCTTGTGTTGCTTGGATCGAAATCTTCACATTATATCCGGGAAACTAAACAAATGACCCCGGAAAAATGGTCCTAAGCGCAAAAAAGGAAAAAACATGGCTCCCAAGTTCAGATGACAGCTAACGGGCAGCGGCGGGCCACGCCACTGCTTTCGAGGGGGCGGAAGTTTATTATAAAAACAAAACTACCAATGTTTATCTAAACATTTTGTGTAACAATTTTTTCTTCCAATTTCAATAATGATGAATTTTTTAAAATCATGCAGATAGAACAAAAAAAAAATAGATCTTCATCATTTCGTGGCATTTATTGCACAGAAATCTTGATTGTTCTGTTCCATGTATTCCAGATTGGTTATTCCTTATATTTTATTCAAATGCATTTCAAACTAAAGGTAAAAAGATATTTTTTTCTTTTGACAACCAAATGTAGCAAGGAAACCTTGCGCAGCATACTTGGTTTTTATTTTAGTGAGACAACGAGTGCAGGTCGAACCCAGTTTTCAGAAACTTGATGGGAATTCCAGATATTTTCGCAATATCCGGAATTCATTACTAGAAGAAAATGTTCTATTTTGTTATTGCAAGGAAGGTTTTTTTTTTCATGTGCTAGTTGTGTGTGCTAGCTTTCAGCGGCTTAGTAAAAAAAAAAGAAGATATGTTGCCAACAAAACGTTGCGGGGACAGGCGTTTACGAGACGTACAGCGTCGACCGTCGACGAACTGTGTCCATGAAACTAGTGTCCACGAAAGGTTGAATTGTGTTCAATGAAACGATATGGACCCGTATAGAAGTTAAAATGCAGCAATATGAATGTGAAAAATGTTTTTTTTTGCTTTACAGATTTGTTTTAAAATAGTTGTGAAAGCTACACTAATGCGGTCTGTGCAGGCAAATTGTACGGCCAGAGAAAATAGTGTAAAAGGCTAATCATCTTGATAAGTCGAATTTAACTATAATTTGATGACTAGTTTTTTAATAAGTTAAAAGGTACATGTGGTTCCAATTATAAACTGGCTGAGCGTTAACGAAAGCCACTAAATTAGGAAATCTTAGACGGGGTGCACTCAAGTTAGCACTTCTGCAACAGGCGAAAGGCTGGATGTGCAAAACCGCGGATGATAATATGATGATCCTTATTTTCCTTTGCGTCACGCGGGCTACACCTCTCCGCAGTATACATCACCAGGAGGGAGGGAATTGTAGCAGCCAAGAGATGTGGAAGCCGACGAGTGACCATGTCGGAGAAAAAAGAGCTCGAGCGATACGCTTCACTTATACCATTTCCCTGGTGCCTCGCTGTCTGCGAAGTCAAGACTGTAAAGGTTTATTCAATCTTTGCCAAAAGAGCCACCTCAACCACGAAAGTTAGTGCCACTGCCAGTCCATTTATGTATGTGCGTCTCCGTTCATCCACCTTATTTGCGGTGTCCAGTACTCTGTCGAGTTTAAGATGTAGCTGAACCGAACAATGCGGAGAGCAAGTCGTCTGCTTCTTGTGCAGGGGTTGTGGTGACGCAGAGCGACGCAGATTGCCGATTGGCTTTGATTGGAAGGATAGTGGGTAGACCTCAATGCTATGATGCCTAGACGTCTACCCACTATTTTGTTTAATCAGCCAATAAGAACTTGGCATTCTGACTTCATCATAACCCCTGTGCAAGAAGCAGACAAACCCTCGCTCTGCATATCCCAGATGAAGCCCACCATGCAAGCGGCACAGGACACAAAGAAGTCACGGGAAATATCTTCAAAAGAGCTGCAGTTAATTTTCAAGCTGAAATATAAAAAAGGAGCCCGATACCAGCAACTGCAATAGATCACAGGATTCTAAATATTCTAATGTGAAAGAGTGTGCCTTATAAAGTAACTAATTTTATTGACAACCATAAGATAGCATTACAGGCAAGGCAAGTATTTCCTTCTCGATCCCTTTCCTGCATTTCTCAGCAAGGTTACAACAAAATATTTAAACGTTATCAAGCTTCGGATTGGCGAGGTTGAAGACGAAATTTAAGGTTCGATTTCGAAGAACACAAGAAGTGCATCATTTTCGACAAACTCGTCCGCTTCTAGCAGATTTGCTGTGACGAGACATGATCCTCCGAAGCATGCATCGCTTATTTTCTTCTTCCTCTGAAAGCTTGCCGCACCTTTATACCAGCCAGCATTTATCTCGTAGGAAACCACATTTGACTGGTCCTTCGGGTGATTGACACCAACCGTGTACACCTTGCTGAAGGGCCACTCCAGGTGTGAGTCATGTTTCCCGGGTTCTAAACTCACGAAACACCCAAAGCCCACCTCTATGCCCATACATTTAAGCTGGACAACTTGGGATACATTGTAATCATATATGGTGCTCTTCAAGCCCACAAAGCCAGTCTACGTCTGCCCACCGTGCAATGTACCAATGGTACATTGGTACATTGAGCATAAGGACCCCTGCTTAGAAGGACTTGGCAAACTTCTGCGCAGCACATTCAAGGCTTCAGTCAGCTCGTCCTCTTTCCAAGTGGAGCTCCTCCCTCACAAGATTTTTGTAGTCGGCCATTGCTCCCCGAAGAACCTGCAGTCCCTCGGTGAATTCAGTGGCACAGACTGTGCTAAGGGCATTTAGCTGCTTAGTGAGCCTAGAAGCTTCAGCCTCTAATTGGCCCTTGCATCTTGTACCCTGAGCTCTCACATCTTCAATGCACCGTTTCAGACTTGACTGCAGCGACATGATGTCCTCGGAGATCTTCCCTATTGAACTGTTCATCTCGAGACAAGCTTGGCTGAAATTCCTAAGGTCTTGGGTGGCAGGGCTGTCGATAGGCAGACGTGTGGCTTGGGGAATGCTGCAACCATTCTTGAAGTGCTCCAAAATGTCACTCTGCAGCACTGTTGAGTGACACAAGCAGCAAGGCACGACGTTGAAGTCACATTCCTTGTAGTGGTCCAGGAGGCATGCTGCAGGACCAATGAAGCTGCAGCCTTTAGGTGCATTCCAGCAGGCAACCTGGGACCAAAGAAAAGGTATTGAAATTGGGTGAACTGTCTTTTGGTTAAAGAATGTTTATGCTAATAACACAGGAACTTAGAAAATGTTGTAAATGACAGTCAAAGAAGCAGAAAAATGGTGCAAATACCGTTAGTGCACTCATACGCAGGAAACCCCATTGTGCTTTACTTTTTGTGTCACTAGTTCACAGTTGATTTCCACTCTTGAAGGATGACCCACAAAGCAATTAATTGGGTACAGACCCATACATGCAACGCTTCTGTACCCAATGCACTCGGGCAAAAAAGAGTGGACAGTTTAACTAGTAATTGCGAGAGGGGAGGTTATGTACTCACAGTACAGTTGACGATGCACTTGAGAGGGACCTCCAGCTGTTCAGCATCATCTTCGCAGAAGGGTTTCTGGTCGACGGGACACGCACTCCCTTCGTCAACACACTGGGCATGGCACTTTGTGCACAGCGTGTGGTTGCAGGGCAGCCTGACCGCTTCCCTGTATAAAACCCCGCAGAGGACGCACGTTTTCTGCGCAATGATGGGCTCTTGGAACAGCATGGGCCTCCAGTCTAGGGCGTCGGAGAACCCGGCTACTCTGAAGGACACCATATCCACAGGGACAAGGTAGCCGCCTGCCATTCCTTTGTGGTATGCAAAGAAATATGTAAATTGTGCAGGTTTCCTCTTCAGAAGACCTGTGGAGAACATTTGAAATCATGTAAGCAAGGTGTCAAAACAACAAAAAAATGACACAAACTCATAAACCAATAACAGATAGCTAAAACAGATCAAACAGTTGCTTGACTCTCACTGGAAGACCAGCCTCCCAGTAGCTTTTGCACACAAAGTCAGCGTTTACAGGAAAACAGCGGCTGCTCCAATTGCACCGTAATGCCAATGCCAGAAAGCAGGCGCTCTCCAAAAACACCTCGGGTGTCCGCGGTGCAACAGGTGTTCTTCCCGACGGAAATCAGAGCCTCACTTCTAACGCAGTGTTTACATGAGTGCAGTGGCGTACCAACTTGTTTTTGAGTTAAGGGGCAAACCAGATCTCCAACCCCCCCCCCCCCCCCCCCAGGGCTGGGGGGCGGTATCCTTGGTATCCCTTGGGCGTCGCCACTTAGGGCCGGGGGGCAGTGCCCTTGGTATCCCTTGGGCGTCGTCGGCCAGTGTTTGCCCTGCCCAGTGACACCTGTTTCAAGGGGGAAACACATGCCTTGCCCCCCCACTCTGTGAACCGACGGGGGGGGGAAACGCCCCCCTTGCCCCCCCGGCTGGTACACCCATGCACGAGTGCTTGCAATGGGTTGTCGGTAGTCAGACGTGTGGCTTGGGGAATGCGGCAATCATTCTTGAAGTGCTCCAATATGTCACTCTGCAGCACTATTGAGTGGCACAGGCAATCTACCCAAGTATGATTAAAAGTAATTCGACTCAAACATTTGTGTCCGACAGAAAATGCGCACCTACCTGAACGACCAGTAGCTTCTGTGCCGAGGGAGGAAGTTGTGGATAATGTTCGAGACAAACTGAAACCTTCAGGTCGTATCTTATCTATAACAAGCCCGGACTTTTGGCCGTGTACCCATACAGTAAGGTGACGCCGTGTGAGACCATTAGAAGACAGATTACTGCAATCTCCGAGATCAAAGTACAGAGTGATATTATGGGAAAAACGTTTCAGCTCCTTGTGAAGCCCGCGAATCGACACTGCTCGTGACGCTTTCCATGCTCATGTCATGCTGTCGAAAACCGTGCTAGTTTCAGATCGTAACAATTTTTCTTTTCTCGTCATCCTTGTCCACCGGTCACTCTCGAGAAATAAATTTTTCTTGCGAAGTTTTCGGGTAACTTTTATATTTGTCCTTTGTTAAACAAAGAAGGGTGTGCATATATAAGCTTGACCTGACATCGCCATAAATTAGCCAGAAGTCCCGAGCAATCTATTTTAACACGCGTTTTATACGCCGATTTTCATGGAGTTCTGGAACGTTTGGCGGCAAGCATAAACAGAATTTAGTCCCCCGGCAGAATTTGAACTCGCCACCTTGAGCCAAGTGCTTTGCCGACTGAGGTTATCCAGGGTCGGTGATATGGACCACGCAAAAGAGAGCTCATTCGCGCGGTGCGTGAAGGCGTGGTTGCACGCTTCGCAACCTTTCCTTCCTGTAGTGCAACGCCATCTCATGGCGTTTGTCAGAAATGAAAACGAACCTTCGGTAGATCGTGCCATTCATACGTCCTTCTCTTCTTCCCTGGGAGGCTTATCGTACATTCAGTGCTTATCAGTCTTTGTCAGCATCAACAAGCTTGTACAATATTTATTTCATGCGTGCCTCCGTTTGTTTGTGGTGTTTAGTACAATCTGTCGAATTTAGGACGTAATTCTACGAAAAGATTCGCAACTTCCTTATACCACTGGATAGTAGCAATATGCCATACGACTTCCCACCACACAAAAAACACGGAGCAGGATGAGGTCGTGCAACTAGGAATAAGATGCCAATAAGAACTCAATTACAAAAATTAGAATGTGGAAGAGTATTTCCTATGAAGTATCTCAGTTTATTGACAACCACATAAGATAGCATTACATGCAAGGAAAGTATTGCTTTCCCACTCGTTTTTCTGCATTTCTCAGCAAAGGTGCAACATAGGAGTTGAACAGCATCAAGCTTCGGATTGGCGATGTTGAAGACGAAGCCTACGGTTCAATTTCCAAGAAAACATGCAGCGTATCGTTCTTGATAAACCCGCCGAATTCTAGCTCTTCCACCGTAGAGAAGCACCCTGCTACAAAGCCTCCATTTCTGCTTCTTAGTTTCTCCGATACATATGCCACCCAGAATTTACCTTGTAGGAAATCACATTTGACTGGCCCTTTGGGTGAATGACACGGACCGTGTATACCTTGCTGAAGGGCCACTCCAGCTGCGAGTCATATTCCCCGGGGTGTAAATGCGCGTAAGACCCGAGGCCCACCTCACTGCCCATACGTATAAGTTGGACAGATTGGGATACACTGTAATCATACACGTTCCTCTTGGGGCTATCCAAGCTCTTTGAGCCACTTCTAAGTGATTCATTCTTCTGGTCTGCCCAGTGTTCAATGTACCAATGGATTTTCTCATGGTTAGAAGGACTCGGCAACCTTTTGCGCACCACATCCAAGATGTCAGTCAGCTTGTCCCTTTGCACACAGAGCTCCTCACGCGCATACTTTTTGTAGTCGGCCACTGCTTCCCTAAGAACCTGCAGTCCCTCGGTGAATTCAGTGGCACAGACTGTACTAAGGCCATTTAGCTGCTCAGTGAGCCTAGAAGCTTCACCCTCTAGTTGGCCCTTGCACCTTGTACCCTCAGCTCTGGCATCTTCATTGCACCTGTTCAGGCTTGACTGCAGCGACATGATGACCTCGGAGATCTTCCCTATCGCTCTGTTCACCTCGAGACAAACTTTGCTGACATTCCTGAAGTCTTGGGTGCCAATATGTTGTCGGTTGGCAGACGTGTGGCTTGGGGAATGCTGCAACCATTTCAGTCTGCAGCACTGTTGAGTGGCACAGGCAGCAGGGCACGTCATTGAAGCCACACTCCCTGTAGTGGTCCAGGAGGTGGGCTACAGGACCAATGAAGCTGCAGCCTTTTGGTGCATTCTAGCAGCAAACCTGGGCTCAAAGAAAAGATATTGAAATTGGGAGAACTGTTTTTTGATTAAAGAATGGTTATGCTAGTAATATAGGAACTTAGGAAAGGTTGTTAATGACAGTCAAGGAAGCAGAAAAACGGTGCAAATATTGTTAGTGCACTCGTACGTAAGATACTTCGTTGTGCTCGCCAACTACTTCTTGTGTCACTAGTTCACAGCTGTTTTCCACTCTTGAAGGATGACCCACAAAGTAATTCATCGGGTACAGACTCATACATGCAACGTTTCTGTGCCCGATACACTCGGGCAGAAAAGGAAAGCGGAAAGCTTAAAGGGGCCCGCAATCATATTTAAGCGTCTACCTTTTTAGCGGTTTCCACGTCTCTTGGGGTTTGGGCAAGCCAGTGGGCACGGGAAGAGTAACAAAATATCAGTGCGTTATATTTTAACCGGACGACGCGGAATCCTCCTCCACCTACGGGGCGACCCGCGGTGCCGAAAGCGCGCGATATGTAGGGTGACCAGACGTCCCGTTTTGGCCGGAACAGTCCCGTTTTTGAGGTCCGCTTCTGCCGTCCCGTCTTTTTGTCCTAATAAAGAATCATGTCCCGTTTTCGCAGGAGTGCATAGTTTTAAAGTTGACACCTAGCGAGTTGAAGCAAACCGAAACTATGCCTGCTCGTTACAAGTACAGTTTACAAAAATTACCGTAGGTACTTTAAAATATTTACCCAGAAAGTAAAATTTAAAACTGCTCTTGCCCGGGCACAAGCCCCTTCCAAATGGGTGCATGGAACTGAACTGTGAGTGTGACTGTTCCAGGGCTTAGTGCAATATGGTAAAGTTTTGAAATTGGACCAGTTATTTAATTAAATTTGTTCTCCCAATCTCAACCTTCTGTTACCCCCCCCCCCCCCTCCCCCCTGGGATGTCCCGTTTTCTATCTTTCTACCTTCACATATCGCTAGAGTTTTCACTCTAGCGATATGTGAAGTCTTTGGTCCCGATTATATGAGTCGCATGTCTGTTAAATAAGAATCTCAACCTTCTTATTATTCTTTGTAGTGATGCATTGTGTACAATAGTCAAAACAGTATTTTTATATTATTATGAGCCTAACGTGCGTTTGACAAGGTTGTTGAACCAATTACTTTGCATATGTTTATGTGTGGGAGAAACCAAAAGTTTGAACGGACCAAGTGTCAAATGTTTAAACTGTAATATAGTTTGTGGACAAGTTTTTTTTTTTTTTTTTTTTGTCATGCTGTAGACATTGTTTGACCGAAACAACGCTCTTAAGCGAGGGGCAATTGTGGTGATTTCGGATTTCAATGGAGAAAAAAAGAGGATGATGACGAGGAGGAATGCTGGTGTGGCTGGTTGACTGTGTGTTTGTGTGCACGGAGGAAACTCGGCGCGAGTGGCCGGTGGTCGAAAAAGAAGAAGGAAGCAAGCCGGAGGCGACAGAACAGGACAAGCGATCAGGACCCGGTGGACGAAAAAACCGACCCGCAACGATAGGCGTGGTCGGCACGGCTTCAGTTCGTCGTCCACAAATACAGGCCTGGTCAGCGGCCCTCCGAGGCTGCCCGGACGCTACTTCGAGCCACACCCTTCAATCCATCCCGTCGTCCACTACCCGGCCCCAACGCGCCAATCTACCTGGCACCAAGACTTCGGAGTGTCAACCATGACCAGAATTCAGACCCGCTTCACGGACACCGTGATGTACTATTCTTTAATCACCCTTTAAGTGTTAGTTTTTCGATAATTAATTTTTAGATTTGCTCATTCTCTAGTTGTTTAACGCTTTAATATTTAATATGTTTAACGCTTTAATGGCAAGCGACTCGAGTCGCTGGCCATTGAGGAGAGTGGTGGAGAATGCGTAAGTGTCGCCTCCGTTACGCTCTTTCCCAAAGAAAACCCCTATCTGCGGGGAGTGGCCCCTCGGAGCAACCAAGTCGGAACCATTTGAATGCCAAGATCCGGCAGGGGAAGAAGAGGGTACCGCTACCGAAAGTGTAGAGAAAAAGAAAGTTTTGTAAGATACGACAGCTGAAGAAGAAGTTAACTCTACGGTTAGTGTCGAGAAAAAAGAAGTTTTCTATCTAAGATCTAAGATCCGACAGATGAAGAAGAAGATATCATTTAGGATTGTGTCGAGAAAAAGGAAGTTTTATTAAAAGGTTGAGAGTCCAGCAGTGTAGTTCTTTGATTTCTCCTCTCCATAGGTTTTCCTCTACGTTCAGCTGGTATTCAAGTGAGCATGTCAAACCAACCGGCTCAGCTCCAGGCCATCAGAAGTTTATTAGATTGCTTCACGCGACGTCACTCGGTTCTATACACCAACACACCGTTCACAAACACGTTGGCGTCTCCCCACACTGGGTGTGGGCACTGCGCGTGCGCAGAAACCAGATTGCGGTGAGGAGAAGCGTCTGTGCATGCGCCATGCTGACGACAGCGCCACCGCAGCAACATGACGTCACAGCGGTGTGTAGGGGTACACGAACGCACCGTTGTTGTATTCGAGAACTCGCCAATAAACATTTGTACGTCTCCTATACGGGGAAATGCCGGTGTTTAATTGGAAAGGAAGGTAAGTCTATAGGTCTATACCGTCTACTTTGGCAGAACTACGCACAAGACGAAATTCAGTTTAATACCCACTTTAGTTCCGACATCTTGAAAGTAATCTCGTCCGTTGCAGTCGTCAGTTGCTTAATAAGAACACGCCCCGTACCACAGAGCGAAACACCACGCAGTGTTTTGACTTGATGCCTAAATTAAATATTCTAGAAAAAAGATATAACAGTTTAGGGGCGTTTGCCGTGTATTGCACTGCGTACTCTCAACAACAAACTGGAGTCTTTCCTCGCAAAAATGGGAAAAGAGAAATGATTCTGTTTGAGGTTCAAACACGAAATTCGAAAAACAAATCGCCACTTTGAAGCAATCTCGCCATGTGGCGAACTTTTTTCGAACCTGAAATTCGTCTGGCTTTGGCGAACGTTCGACCTTTCGGCAAAGTTCGACGATGGTTTGATGGATGGATGAATTCTAATGGCAGAACTTTTTATTACGGGCGGTAGTTTGCGCCACTTAGCATACGAAGGTTGCCTAATATGGACAGTGTTGCCCGACTGCTACGCGAAAAGTTTGAACTTCCAGAAAACAAATACAACGTTTAAAGTCCTTTTTTTAATAAACAAATTACCAATGTTTATACAGTATAAACCATACATATGTATATTCAACGGTTCAGTTAGGTTATTAAGGCCAATGAACTAAACGATATACTCCACAAATACCGCGGCATTTCCTCCACCTCCAGGTGGCGTTAGAATGTTTTCAGTTTTTGCACATGCGCACAGAGTTCAGACTTTAGTCGAACTTTCATCGATCTTTGCGATAGAAGTTCGTAAAATTCGAATCATCAGCGAGCTCGAAACTCTGCTGTTTTGCAACATCCCCAGTCACGCCAACTTCCACTTTGTCGGTCTGTACCTTTATATTTTCTTCAAGCAAACACCGTTGGACACAAGAAGTAGGCAAGAATGTACATTTTAGTTCAAATCATTTGATACCAACGAGGCAGAAAAGAGAAATCTAAGAGTTGCATGTAACAGTTTGTTGTAACTTCATTGAAACGCTTTTCCGAAACCCCGGAGCCAAATTAGGTTCATTAGCGATAGAAGTGAAGTAGAGCTTTTGCGTAAAAAAATTAAAAGGTCATGCGTGATGTCCGGTACGCACCTCCTTGCCTCCTCATCATGTGCCACGTGAACCTCAGGGGAGTGAAGGAAAAAGCGGGTAGGCATAAAGTACATAGAGTCTCCGTTTACCTCCGTCTCTGTTGTCTGCTATAACCGATTCTGCAAAGAACGTCCACGGCCTTTTGGGTCGGCGCCGTGAACTGCGCTGCAAGCTTTGCAAACGGTTCGCTGTTGATCACTGCATTCTTCACATGGCGCCCATAAGACAACCCTACGCCAGTCTGCTGGTTCTGCTAAGCCTAACAGTGTTCTCCCTCGGCGTGCATCGAGTGAACCAGGAACAGTGTCCCTTCTGGAAAGACATTGCTGCTTCTCAAGGCTTCCGACAGTACATCTTGGAGACAAGTAAGATGGCTCGTCTAGACATCGTTTTGCCGTCTGAATTCGGGGTGGACGAAGCCACTTCCTTGAACCAGTTGCTGAGAATGGCACCGATTAGTGTCCGTCTTCTGAAAGGAAGCCCGGTGCCGTGGAAACAGACCAACTACACCAGCGTGCACCGAAGCCGCCACGCTCTCGTACTTGTATTTTGCAAGTCCACGGAGTGGGACATCGGTCCCTCTTTTTTAATAGCGCCGTACGTAATGCATGCTTACGTGATTGCTACCCACTTAGATTATTACGACCCTTTGGCCTTTCCTCTACGCGGTGTAAGGCGAACAGACTCTTTAATGATATTCAATTTAGTTGCTTCTCTTTTTGTTGTGTCGCACGGATCGATTTGGGTAATGGAAAAGTCCGCAATTCGGTGTGTAAACTGTTCAAAAACCTCCGAGGATACCAGTTCTTCCACTTTTCTTCAAAATCGTTCTATCCAGGGAATTGCAATCAAAATGAAATGCCAGCACCCTCACTTTTGCGATAAAGCGAAGCTGGAGGCGTTGGGCAGTATTATCGAACAAAAGAACGCTTCGCTGCATGTAACACGTGTGAGCAGATCCGACAATCCCTTGTATACAATTGCAGCACCTTTATTTGAACCTTCTGCCATTGTTTACTTTTCTGCTTTACTTCTGAACGGTCACCTGTTTCCAGCAGTGTCCACTGTTTTCCCGTATGACAGCCTGGATATGATAGTCTCGAGAAACAGGGTACCGGTATTGAAAGAAGCGGTACTATTTTTGCCGTTTGATTTGTTCGTCTGGCTGGCCATTTTGGTTTCTTTTTTCTTAAGTTTTATTACCGCCTGTGCAATAAGGAAGCTTCTCATTAGAAAGCGAGGAAACATTCACACACTGGCTTTACCCTTTGCGGCTTTCTTGATGCAACAAAGCCATGCTGCGCCTCGAGACAGTGAAACGAATCTTTCGTTTCGAATCATTGTCGCAACATGCGCTCTTGCGGGGACGGTGCTGGCAACAGGATACAAAGGAATCCTCGCTTCGCTTTTTTCCAATGTACCTCTTGAGGGTGAGCCGATCACAGTAGAAGCAGTCATGCGTAAGCGCGGATTAAGGCTGTGTTTATTGAGTGATTTAGAATTTGGACTATTTAATGGTAATTCCAGCGTATGTCTCACAACGAACAGGAAAATCAAGATACAAAATGACGGCAAGGATATCTTTCTTGGCATTGGCTCAGGATTTAAGGAAGCAGACGACTTCAAGGACCAGCTTTTCCGTAAGAACTTCGGGGAGCACGTTTGGTATCAGCGGCTTATGGGACCTGAGATGAGGACGATATCTCCTCACCGAAGCACCTTGACAAATCTTTTCTCCCGAGCCTTTGAAGCCGGCATTTTCAAGCACTTCGTAACGCTTGCCAAACATAAGCGGTTTGGAACACGCGAATTCAAAGTGCACCGTCTGACTGAAGAAAAACCGGTGACACTAAGTGATCTTCGTCCTTGCTTCGTACTATGGGCTACCGGAATCACGCTTTCTGCCGCATTTTTTATTCTTCGGAGCTTAGTGCCGAGCACTCGATGAATTAAGCAGCATTCACAATGCTCATACATAGTACAAAGTCTGCAAAGGTGTTCGCTACAGACATGATGGCAGAAGTATCCTCGGGCACGCTTCACGCGTGTTGAAAGCATGCTTGCTGCATACACACGCATGCTTAGATAATGTGTGCAGACAGTGTTTGTATGCCTAATATGAGAGAACCGTCGTACAAGGAAGAAACACGCCTCAGACAGCAGACTGTCCTTCGTAGGATCTATGAGCAGTGTCTCCAAGGCCTTATACTTGCTTCGTAATCGCCGCACGCTTCATTGCGAGTGAAATCCAGATGAGACGCCCTAAAACCTACCAGTATGCTTTTGGCATCGATAGCTGGGTTCGATTTTCCTGCACCTCCTGCACCGGTACAGAAAAGTGTAGGGCAGTGTACTTCCGGTCCGTATCTCAATACACATAGAGGAAGTAGACTGCCCTACACTTTTCTGCACAGGTGCAGGAGGTGCAAGTAAATCGAACGCAGCTAATGAATTGTGCCCGGGTCTTCTTGAATCAACAAATAAGTATTCGCTTAGAGGTATCGGCCCTCCATTTCCCTATTTGCTTGTGGGTTGCAGGCAACGCCATCTTGGTAGCTTTAGATACTGTGTCCAAGAAGCTCAATCGATACCGGCTACTCTGTCGCGGACTGTTTTAACATTCTGAAGGATGGAAAACAGTTTCCAACGGTTTCAAATAAATCTTTAGGTGCTAATGCTAGGAGAAGGAAAAGGGGTTTCCTGTCAAGGTGGCGCAAACTGCCGCCCGTTATAGAGGGTACAGCCGTTAGCATCTGTCCATTCATGCATCCAATGGCTGAAGTGTCGTTACTTTGAAGTGCACATGAGTGATTTCAGGGTCTTCATTGCATTCGCGTTCAGAATCTTTATCTCACTTCTCCGATGGGAGTGCTGCCAGAGCAAAAAAAGCTACAACGAGCAAACAAAGGTGCGCTCTGCTGGGGTCTGAACAGTAATTTAGTGGAGGGCTCTTCTCGACATTTATTCTTATACCTTACTGTGCCGATTCCAAAATTAGGGCTCAAGAATCCAAAACTTTGACTATGACACGAGCAGTGAGATGTACTAAATTAGACGGCTTTGGACGCACGCATGGTTATCCTTAGTCTAATCTTACATGCGCATCAATCTACTAATAAACAAAAGTGCGCACTAAATATTTTGCACCAGGTAGGGTGTAAAAAGGTAGGTCTGAGAAACATACTTTCACTACCCTTATTTTGAGTAATATGATAATCGTAAAATATGGTTCTGTTCCATGCACCCTTTATTTTTCAAGGGTGTCGAAAAGGCTGTAGAAAGAGATTTCAGGTGAAGTAAGGCGAGCACCCTCTTTAAGGGGTCACACTGACATGTCGCCACACTGACATCTGTCTCAAACAGGTTGTTTTAGCGATTACGTCGAATAGTTATTTGCATGTACATTTACATTTTACTTGGAGACGCATTGCTTGAACTTAGCTGTGTCAATGTGAAATACTGACGATGTCTTAGTAACGTCTTTGTAACCTTCGTAAGTGCGGATACGGTCACCTGCGACTCAGTGTCTTTTAAACTGTCTAGTGCATTGACACGAATATAGTGAGCGGATGGTTGTAAACCTGATAATACACAAAAAGATCTTCATTAGATCCTTTTGTTTATCTCTCGCGTGGTTTTCTTCGTCTGCATTTGACTTTCTGCGTGTGATAACTGCGTGTGGTGCTTGTTGTTCGTAGTCTTGTTGATGGCAAAAAAGGTTCCTAAGAGGCTACCAAGATCTCCAGCATCCTATACTTCTAGGGCCTTCACCAGCGCTAAAGGGTGTTGATTCAACGCCCTAGTGATGATTCGCTGAGTGCTTGATGTTAATGGGGCCGCGATGTTGTGCGGGCTGACGGTCGCTGAGGTACCCAGGAGTCCATGGCTGCTTGGTCGACGTTGAACACCAGTGATTTATTTAGACTATCAAACTATGTACACGTTATAGTAAATAATTTAATCTCAAATTGAGCAAAAAATAGGTCCTCAAAAAATTAAAAAAAAAAATGTTTGTGAACAATGTGTGACCAGATCAAAACTGCAATTTAAAACTACGGACAAAATTCGGTTCTTGCGTTTTGGGCTTCGAAATTGCAGAAGGAAGGTCGTGCTATGTTTGCAGTTTTCACGAGTGGCACATTATGAAATCTGGCAACGTTTAGATTCTTTTATAACAATTATAACTTGTTTTGCTACACACGTCTTTGCATAGCATGGTTAAAGTTCTCTAGAGGTGTTTTTTTTTTTTTTTCACACAGGAAAAACATAATTTAGAATCTTGCACCTTTGACAATAATAGGTCAATTTTGAATCGATCTAGCTTTCGATGTACAACTATTTAACGCATAAGAAACATATAAAAAAAAGCTTGTATCTACGCCTTTTTAAAATTATATTATTGCTAATTTAAACATAGTTTATACAAAAGAGAACAACACTGTAAACTTGAAAAGACAAGCTAAGAGTTCCAAATACGACGTCATTTAAAAAATCTCTGTATTTCTTTCTCAATTTTTTATATGAAACGTTTTTGTGTGTTCTTAAATATTCAATAAACTTTGTTTAACATAAATGGTATTATCATGCTAAACAGTGTGTTTGAAGAACAGACATATGTGTACCTCCATTCTTCAACGCGTACCCCTGTCATTTCCTTTTTTACTTAAATATTAGTTATATTTGTTACATGATTATGGTTATTATTGGTTTCTAGTCCACACGCAGTTCAGCAAAACTTACACATTGATATTAATTATAGTATAATGTGGGAAGGGGTACTTCCTCTCGTGCAGTTTGCTTACTTTGTAAACTACAGAAATCGAAACTCACTTAAATAATGTTTATGCAATGTCATATGAAATTAACAAACATATAAAGAACGTTTGAAAAGCTTTTCGCCTGATAATAAGCACTTGTGGGAAAAAAATATTTCAAAGCGACGGCCAGCCGATTACGTGTGTGTGGGATAATGCAGCCATCTATGGACCAGCAGAAACGAGGTCTGCCCCAGAGGAGGAGGAAGAGAAAAGCGACATTCTATAAACATGGCGTCCTTGGCGTAAAGTACTAGGTTTCTAGCTCCGATAAATCGCCCTCTCGCCACACTACACAGCATGGTGTCAGAAGTTGGATCGTGCTGAATCGCATCCTAAACATGGCCAACGGGACAGCCGCCAACGGTACACCCGGAACGGGCCCCCAGCACGGTTCCTTCGTTCTTCAACCGCCGGAGCCATTTTCGTTCAGTAACCCCAACGAATGGCCCAAGGGAAAACGACGCTTCCTGCGGTTGCACAACGCCTCGGGACTAAGCAACAAACACGAAGAGCAACAGGTAGGCACTTTACTCTACCTAAAGGGCGATCAATCTGAAGACGTGTTCGCTTCGTTCCAACACTCGGCAGAGGACGCAAGCCGTTTCGTAACCGTCATCGCCAGCTTCGATACATACTTCGTACCGCGGAGAAACGTAATATTCGAGCGACCTCGATTTAAAACGCGCGTCCAGCAAGAAGGACAGTCCGTGGAAGAATTCGCGACGGCGCTTCACAGCCTGTCTAAACACTGCGAGTACGGCGTCATGCAAGAGCAGTTGGTCCGAGACCGACTTGTGGTCGGGATTTGTGACAAACTACTGTCTGCCAAGCTCCAGCTGGACTCTGATCTAACGATGCGCAAGGCACTCGAGTCTACAAGGCATGTGGAAAGTGTCCGCCAACAACAAGCGGAGCTGACGCAGGACGGAAAGTCGAACGGCAGTGTCAATGAGCTCGCCTCGGGGTCCAACCGATCTAAGCGGTCTACTCACACTACGGAAAAGTCGTTGCTGCCGCGTCGAACCCGAAATCCAAAGCTGCTGATGACAAGCAAGCGCTCAAGCTGTGTGCATGGAAATTAATTGAATATCAACCGCATGTAAGCGATTTGGCGAGCGACGAGTTAAGCGACGGTGTCCCGCTTCGCTGTCGCTCGGTCAGTCGCGCGACGAGGCAAAACGCATGGAAGCGACGGAGCAAGCGACCAAGACCGTGAGCGACGTTTTCTAGAATTCCCAAAACCGAGCGATGTGACGGGCGACACTGAGAAATCTCCGTCGCTTGTCGCTCGTCTCGTCGCCCGCTAAATCGCTTACATGCGGGTCGGCTTTACGGAAACGAGTGCGCACATGTAGCGAGAAGCACGACTGCGACGTCACTTAAAATTTACAGGTTTTTTTTTTTTTTTTTTTTTTAGCGGCATGTGTTTCGGAAGCGTGTTCGCGGGTTGGGAGAGGAACCACAGTGGGGAATAAACAGATACTGAAGAAGCCTATGTGTGTGGGTGTAGGTTTTTGTATGGCTCGGTGAAAAGGAACGCCGCGCCTTTTTTTATAGAGGCGCAGCGTTCCTTTTCGTCCCCGGCGGCGCCGCCATCGTATACAATCGCTTCTCACCACAAACACGCGCATACACGTGGTACCCTCGCCAACGTAAACCATCTGTACGCACGAGTGCTTGCATCCCCAATAGCCGTGAAGAGGTTCCCCTGAGGGGTACTTTTCCTGAACAATTTCTCGCAGACCACAGCAAAAGACGACGACATTGCTGGTTTTTTTTTTCTTTTTTTTTTCTACGGTTGTGCGCAGCAAGAGTGGCTAAGTTAGAACTTTGCCCGTCTTTTGTCCAAACCAGTCGCGATGTTTCCCTTCCTTTCCAATTGTGACCCGTGGTTTTGTTTACTTCTGCTTGTCATTTTTGTTTTTTCGTCCTTTCCGCGCGTGTTTGGTCGGAGAAAAGGAAGATCGAGTGATTTTTCTTAACAAGCAGCCTAGGCCTGCAGATTGGTGCAACTAATAATAGCAGCAAAAAAGAAAATGCTTACAGTATTTACTATTGGGTATCGTAATCGTCTTATGTGTAGCAGTTGCAAGCGAGCATACTGGGCTAAAATAAAGCGCAGCTGGTCTGTGAAAATGCTTCGGGCCAGGCCGGGCCGGCTGTCGGAAATAAGATAGCGGGCCGCGGGCAAGTCCGGGCCAGGCACGTATCCAGGGGGGAGGCCCATGGGGCCCGGCCCCCCCCCCCCCCCCCCCCCCAAAAAAAAAAAAAAAAAAAAAAATCCTGGCTACGTGCCTGGTCCGGGCCCAATATATAGACAACGGGCCGGGCTTGGGCGGGCTTCAAAATATCGGCCCGTGCAGACTTTTAGTCGCAGGCATCTGCGGGTGGGTGGTGTCAGTCGCGTCGTCGTGCTTCATCTTGCGTTCACCCGGGCTCCCCGGACTGTTTTGTTTTCGGCAACTTTTGGACATGGATTGAAAGCAAGGTATGTTCTAAAACTATAAACACACGCGCTAGCCATATAGGTTTCTTTGCGGACGCAGTGCAGTCGCAATACGTAGAGGAGGGAGATCTGCCGATATGGGTAGGGGGGGGGGGGGGGAGAAAAAAAGAAAAGGTTATTTTGTTCAGACTGGCGAACCGGTTTTCCTTCATCCTCCTAAACAGCTTTCTACAAAGCTAATTTGACGTGTTGCGCGTTTTTACAGGGACAGACAGCTGCTATGGTCTCTCCGTGTTGTCACTTGACATCAAGACGTCAGCCACGTGACTTCATAATGTCTTGTGACGTCGCAATTTTACTTGGCATCATGGTGTCACATGATGTTTACAAGATAACGCCCCACCTTTTCAATCAGTGCCTACAATTATCACAAAATTCATAAAAACAAAAATGGCGAAATCATTGCGAGGTGGTTGTACCTCACCGCCATAAGTTTTTCCCCAAAGCCGGACTCACGCTGCTTGTACATCATACAAAAAGACAGTGTGCAAACAGATTCAAACTCGAGTCACCACAAGATCTGAGCTTCGACTGCCGCGAGGTAACGAGTTCAAGGAGACACTTGGCACGCGGCTTTTGAACCATGGGGGGGGGGGGGGGGGGGGGCGGGGGAATCGGTGGCCGAGGGAGAAAGAAGAAGACGCCGTTTCGAACGGCCACGTTTTCCATGTTCTCCGGGGAAAATTTATTGGCCGCTGGCCGAGGAAACGTTATGACGTCTGCTAACGTTACAGAAGACTACCGGATAATCCTGCCACGTCTGACATCAGGTAACCTGAGCCTGAATTCCGTTTTCTTGCATGGGGACCTCTCGGCGCGCCCGTATCGAGCTCCTGATTTTCGAGACGCCCTACGTGGCATCGTCGAACTGAAGGACGTTGTGAGCCTCGGACAGTTCCAGATGTCTCACGTCTGGATGCTGACGTGTGTCAACGCCGTTACCAAGGCAAAGCTCGTCGCTCAACGAGAGCTTCGCGTGAAAGGCCGAAAGTGCCTCATCATTGACCCGGACAAGCAAGAAGTAAACCTAAAGCTTCTTTGGCTTCCACAGCATCTAGAGGATCGACGAGTTATCGAAGCTCTCGCCCCGTTTGGCAAAGTAAGATCGATCAAGAGAGAAAAATGGAGGTGCAGCGAGCTCGAGCACATGGAGACTCTAAATCGAGAGGTAGTACTGGTACTAGGAGATGGTGTCAATGCCAGTCAGATACCACATCTCCTTCAAGTCTACGGATGCCAGAGCCTTGTCCTTATTCCTGGGCGACCTCCGTTGTGCTTGCGCTGCAACAAAGTGGGACATATTCGACGCTACTGTAGAACACCGAGGTGCTCCAACTGCCGGCGGTATGGTCACCCAACTGAGGAGTGTGTCAACGGCGCCACCTATGCTGACATGTTACGACAGAGTCAAACACACGAAGATGACACAGCGGCGGAACTCCTAATGGACGTCAGTGAGGTAGCTGACGTCAGCGGGGAATTGCCACCCGTCGAATCGGCCCATCCTTCAGAAGACGCACGGCCCGGGGACAGTACAGACACCCAGCCATCACAAAACATCGACAAGAATGAAGAATTTCCAGTGTTGGAACCTGCAGCATCCCCAAACACCTGCACCACACAGAATGCAAACGTGGAACCTGATGCGACTCCCGCATCGACTGTCTCCAAAGCTCCGACTACACCTCAGCACGCAGTTAGCGAGGACGGCCCTCTTCCGAGCAGCAGCCAACCACTTAAGCGACCGGCACCGGTTGACACAGAGGCACCTTCGTGTTCAAGCGAGTCCTCAACACTACGCAACCGTGTTGGTGACGGAGACGTCGCCAAAAAGAAAGCGTCGGGATCCCGTGCCAAGCCGAACGCGAAGTAAGAAGCTACCTAAAGTGTGGCGACCGGCGTTCAACGCTGAAATGCGGCCTCTATGAGGACGGATAGCAAGCTAAGAATATTCCTCTAAATTTCACAACACTAAACGTCCGAGGTCTAAGATCTCGTGCGAGGCAGGTGCAACTTTGTCGGCTCTTGCAACGTGAGCGACTGGACATTGTTGCGATTCAGGAGACAAAGATAGAGTCGGAGGAGGCCACAACAAGTGCGCTCGAGCCTTTTCTACACAGGTATGAAGTTTGTGTGAGTCACGCTGTGGGGCTATCGGCTGGTTGCTTCTTGTTTCTCCGCAAAGACTTAAACTACACCTCGCTCTCGTACACGGTTGACACTGAAGGTCGTTTTATCTGTTGTGACATTTACTTAGAGGGAATTCACTGGCGTCTGATTTGCGTTTATGCCTATAATGACTGTTCTAGTCAACTTTCATTTTTCCAAAATTTAAATGCTTTTCTTGACACCGACAAATGTATTGTTCTGTTTGGCGACTTTAACTGTGTGTGCGAAGCCCACGACCGCTCGACGATCAGTCTGAGACGCGACAACAGTAGTATTGCTCTCGAGAATCTTGTCCGCCAACACTGCCTAAGTGACGTCGGTGCCTCTCGAACGTCCATCAATCGCTTCACGCACTTGCAAAGTTCTGGCCACGCACGCCTTGATAGAATATACGTGTCTAGTTGTCTTTTGGAACACACATTTGAATATTTGGTAACGCCGGTATCCTTCTCTGACCATTGTGTTGTAACTGTTAGGCTAGGTGAGAAACGTAAACAAATAGTTAGACCCAAATGGGCGCTGTGGAAGTTAAACAACAATCTTCTTAAAAACAATGACTTTAATGAGCGACTAATTACCTGTTTTATGGCCATTCGTAGTAATACCGATCTTTCCATTTTTGCACAGTGGGATAGTTTTAAGCAAGAAGCAAAAAACATCGCAATTGAGTGTGCGTGTGTTCAGAAATATCACGAGAAAGCTGACAGGCGTGCACTTACACATAGCCTTCACGAACTGTATGAGATGGAATGCGAAAAACCAGGTAATTTTCATTAGGAAATTTGCTTTCTGAAATCTGAGCTCCAACGCCACGAACTTCAGCGTTACCGAGGAGCGGCCGTGCGATCAAGATGTCAACGCCTTGTATCGGCCGAACAACCTACTAAAAAGACTTTAGATGACGAGCGCAGACACGCCTTAGCAAAAGAAATTCCGGAGTTGCTATGTAATGGCGCTTACTCAAGAAATACCGACAGCATTATGACCAAATTCACACAACACTATCAAAACGTATTTGGTCAGGCCTCCCCCTCATCAAACGAAGAGTATATGCCTCTCGTTTCACTGCTGCCCAGCTTGAGTGACGAGGACTCCGAACTATTTACTAGACCGTTTTTTTCTCAAAGAGATAAGCCAGGCCGTGGGGTCCCTTCCTAGCTCGAAGACACCTGGACCGGATGGCCTTTCAGCAGAATTTTATAAGCAACACATAGACATGATATGTCCATTCCTCCTTGAACTTTTTACAGCTTCACTTCAGTATGGCAGGTTACCTTCGTCGTTTTATCAGAGTCACACCGTGTTAATACCAAAAAGCTCCGACTCAGACAAGTTAAGGACTGTTGAAGGGTATCGCCCAATAGCGCTCTGCAATGTCGATTACAAAATATTTTCCAAAATTCTTACTAAACGCTTACAATGCGCCATTTCAAGAGTGGTTGGAGCTCATCAAACATGCGGAATTAAAGGCCGGACAATCCAAACAAACATTCACGTAGCGAGATCTGTTCTTCATTGCTGCGATAGTTTACAAGATCAGGTGGCCATGCTTCAAATTGACCTAGCGACAGCTTTCGGCCGTGTTAGCCATTTCTTTTTGTTTGCTCTTTTAGAACACATAGACGTAGGAAAGGTCCTCCTTAATGGTATAAAAATATGTTATTCCGAAGCATTAACTCGATTAATAGTAAACGGAGCTCTTTCCGCACCAATTCACCTTTACTCATCTGTAAAACAAGGATGTCCCCTGTCTCCCCTTCTGTTTCCATTATAGACCCCTTTCAAAATTCACGTGCCGCTTATTAGAAGGTCGGAACCCCTGCACAATGGCGGGACAACTGCATCGATGAATGTGCAAGTCATTCGATAAGATAGCGAACGTCGGAGCGCGGCCAACTCTAGGAGCCGACGAGCCAATCAAACAACGTCGAAAGTGCAACGTCACTGCGTTCATCACCTTTTTTATGGTTGTGTTGTTTTCCAGTATGCCGTGATGTTGAGGTTTTAGTTCGCCATTGTGCAGGGATTCCAGAGCTGCCAACAGAGGGCAGTATTTCGAAAGGGGTCTATATTTGGAGCCTCTCTGTGTAAGTATACTGAAAAGTACAGACGTAAAAGGTTATAAATTGTTATCTCATGAAGTGAAAGTTCTGGCTTATGCCGATGATGTAGCCTTTTTCTGTGTTGATAAACAAAGTATCGACGCTGCATTACAATTAACCCAGCAATTTTGTAAAGCAGCTGGAGCGCTGGTTAACGCCTCCAAGTGCTGTGGACTTTGGTACGGGACTTGGGGGACAACGCCCTCGGATTATGCAGGAATGGCGTGGTCTGGCGTGCCAACAACTTACCTGCGTCGCGCGATGACAGCGCAGCAGAGGTTGGTTGCACTATCTCTCTCCACGGGGCGCGGTGCGGCCGGGCTGAGATGCGCTCCGATAGCAAACCGAAACTTGAAAACCCGTCGAATTTGTGCGGTATTTTAGAAAGCCGTAAAATGCTTCGCGTGCCTTCTATCGTTCACCAAGGAGGAGGAGCACCTCTATAGAAGACTGCAGACAGGAACCATGAAAACGCCAATGCAGCTCCATCAATGGTACCCCCAACTCCATCCTTCACCAACTTGCTCCTTTTGCGGGTGGAAATGGGGGGACCTGTACCACTTGATGTGGGTGTGCAAGCACATTAAAGGTTTGGATCCGATTCCGAACCCGACGAGGGACAGCTGGAACGCGGCCCTCCGCTGGAGCGATCCGGGAAGCCAACACTGGTTAGTACGGAGAGCGACGGTGGTGCAAGCCGCGATTGGAGCCCCGGACTAGGGGCACCCAGCCAGAAATGATTCCTCGATCAAGATCACCTATTTCTTCCTAGTACCCTCTCCCCTTCGTTTCAAAAATAAAAGATGTTTTCAACAACAACAACTTCTATCGTTCTGAAAGTTGTTGATTTAGTGTTTTTCGATGATGCTGAGAAATTTTCTAATTTAGACCATGCCCTTAAACACAATATTAAAGTTAATTACGCAAAAATAATTAACAACTTAATTATCCTGGACTTTAACAATTTTCCTAAATGGGCCCCTGGACCAGGACCAAAACGCCACAAGCCTTTTTTCATTGCGATGAGTAGTTTTTGCAGGAGCGATTTGGCCTGCAATCTCTGAAACACCCTGTATATATATATATATATATATACCGGGTGAAACAAGGAGACGGCAGGCTCTTTAAATCGACCGGAAAATTCGGCTTCTTAACCTATCGCGCTGCGAGTTTGTGCAGCGTTGCCCACAGATGGTGCATTTTTTTTTGTAAAATTTGCAAAGAGCGAACTTACCTGAGGAAAAAGTAAAGAAAGAAAAAGGCTTAGCTCCTATGGAAACGCAGCAACGCTACCGGTCTTCAAAGAGCACGGCGCCGTTTCGCACGGGACACAAGAGATGGCGCAACGAACGCCGCCAACGAACCAGCATACGGCGCCGAGAGCCAGCGTCTTTAGCAGACAATCTTTTCGACTCAAAAGCGGTGCGCGTTCCGCAGACGGCGACAGTCGCACAAACAAAAACAGGCGCGGTAACAACAAGCAACTGCAGTTCCTTGTCTGCTAAAGGGCCGGCTCTCGGCGTCGTCTGCTTGTTCGTTGGCGGCAGTTGGCGTCGCGACCGCTTGCGCCATCTCTTGACTCCCGTGCGAAACGGCGCCGTGTTGTTTGAAGCCCGGTGGCGTCACTGCGTTTCCATAGGAGCTAAGCCTTTTTCTTTCTTTACTTTTTCCTCAGGTAAGTTCGTTCTTTGCAAATTTTACAAAATAAATGCACCATCTGTGGGCAACGCTGCACAAAGTCGTAGCACGATAGGTTAAGAAACCGAATTTTCCGGTCGATTTAAAGAGCCTGCCGTCTCCTTGTTTCACCCGGTATATATATACGTATATATATTTATATATATATATATATATATATATATATATATATATATATATATATATATATATATATATATATATATATAGTGTGTGCGTGTGTGTGTGTGTGTGTGTGTGTGTGTGTGTGTGTGTGTGTGTGTGTGTTTGTGTTTGTGTGTGTGTGTGTGTGTGTGTGTGTGTGTGTGTGTGTGTGTGTGTGTGTAATCCCGCAGTGCCGGTTACTCGCGATGACCGCTATATAAAACTATACTGGAACAGAAGAAAACGCCAAAGCGACAACACACACATACACAAAAAGCAAATTGCGGAGCCCGCGGCTTACACGCCCAATCGCGCAACCCGCAGTCCTTGGTTACCTTGATCGCGATCTGTGGGGTCCCCACAAGCTTGACCCTTCTTATTAAATGTTTGATGTTTTTGTCGTTGTTTCTTCTTACTAAAGGTTGTGTTGTATCGTTTCACGCGTGTGAAAATTCAGCAAAGCGTTAAATATTAAGTCGGATGCTTTCATAACCTTAGTGCTGTGGTTTCTAAAACCTGTGGTCCGAAATATTTTTGTTATATCGCACAATCCATGGCTTGCATAAAGCGTTGAATCTTACTTGGATATGGGGGTTAAATAGCAAATTAATCCGACTGATCGCCACCTTTTAATAGACTAATTAGTCAATAAATTCGTTAATTGATTATTCTCCAGTCATATTACATAAAAGACGTTAAAACTACACATTTTTCTTTATTTTTACTATGTCATAAATGGCATATTGCATTCCCTTTCTTTTCTATTTCCTTTTTGTTACAACTTCTCCACGAAGTTGGTTCCACTGTTTTAAAGAAAGATATAACACCGCATTGATATTGATGAATCCGAGAGTCAGTGACCTCGCCGACTCCCCCCCCCCCCCCCCCCCCCTCGGAAAGTTTGGGGGGGGGGGGGGGGGGGCCGCGGTTCTTTCGGCCCCCCTCCCCCTTCCTGTGTACGCCACTGCCTACTACCGCAACTACTCCCTTTGTATGTCCTAGACTAGAGTTACTCTTGCGCATTCTTGCAATCGGTGCTTTCAACCTTCCGAGAAATCCCTCAAAGTGCTTGCTGGAGTTATCCAGAGTGACCGATAATCACGTGTCTACTGTGTCTACTTCGGAAAAGCTTAAAAAGCCATAAGCGAACGTACAGCTCCGGTGTTGGAAACTGTAGTGAACATGCGCTCGCACGGGCGAGCTCGATCGGTAGAAAAGCCGTTTTTTTTTTTGTTTTTTTTTTTCTTTATGCTGCTGCTCCGGTTGCTCGTTACGACTGCTGTGGCGCCCCTTTTGCCAGCGGTAGCACTTGACGAGACAAAAATGAATGACAGCATCAGATGGACGCGCTGTTTCTACGAGCGGTTAGTACGCCAACGATGCGCTGCAGACGCTAAAGGGCTGTTTATACTCCGTCGTAACGTCAACGAGCGCGCGCGCTCGTTCTCGCTCGCTGACGCTGTCTGCGAACGGGGTGTCTATACTCCAACGTCAAGTTGAACGCGACGCTGCGCTGAGCAGCTCGACGCGCGACGTCGTAGCTTGCGACGGACTTGGACATGCTCTACGTTCAACGTTGGACGTCGGCGCCGCCGACGCAGGCTATCCCAGAAGCCCTCGCGCGAATGCCGCATTCGGGAATCCGGTTGGCGGGGTCGTCGGGGCCGGTCCGAGTGTGCGAGATGCTGATTTCTGGGATCTGGGATCTGAACCTGTCCTTCTTGCCGTGTGTCGTGTGCTGTTGTCGTGTTCCCGTGTTGGTGTGCGTATTTAACGTTCGTACGCTTGACTGGGCGATTGTGTGCGTGGACGTGGACCGCTCCCAGGATGCGCTACCCGCGATTCTTGATAGGCCTATCGACCTAACGGGCCGGTGGTGGTGGGTTGTGGTGTTGAGGTGCCGGCAAAAGCTGGAAGCTCGATGACGCGCCAGAGGTAGGGTTAATTAAAATTAAGGATGACCTAAAGTGTGTGCTATTTATAATCATGTGCTAGTCGCACTCACCGGCAGTCGTTCCCGATCTAAAAAGCGTCGTCGAATGTACGGGAACGGCGGTCACGAAAACCTCTGAACTATTTAGCCGGCCAGAAATTTTCAGTTGGGCTGTCCCAGCTTTTAAATGGTCTCAGCTTGTAAACTATAGTAGCGATACGCGATGACAGTTGGACTGAATCCTGTATTGTTTGTATAGGCTTTGTAAAGTGCGTTACAATTTCAAACGCGTACATTGCGTAATTTATGCATCGTCCGCTCTCTTCGGTGTCCGTTTCTTAAGTCAGCGTGAAAGTCTATTATGATGATAACATACCGGCTACCTATCAGAAAGAGGTTTCTCTGGAATATAGAGTGCATAGATTTTATTGGAGCATTCCGGCGAAATCGCCGAAGTCGCTTGGCACGATTCCGGCGAACCTGCAAGCAGCTAAATTCAAAGGTTATCGGGCTTTTTTTTTTTCTTTTTCGTTGACATTTGTGTGGCATTTACGAGAAAATAAATGCTGGTTTGCACTCGTTATCACCATCATTTGCATGTTTTTGAACTGCTAACCGCTACCCCGAATGGTTGTTTTGAAGCGTGACATGACAACACGAGGACGAACCACACTGACCGATTGCCTCTAGGCTAGATGGCGCAAGCTACCGCCCATAAACAACCCGTAGAGACGATGCGGTTGCCACGGAGACGCGCATGCGTGAAGTGGGGCAGTTCGTCGGGGCGCGCTAGACCAGCGTTGGTCTGCGCTGGACTATAAACAAAATCGTTCGGGCGCTTCTCGGCGCAACGTAGTGGCCGACGAACATCGGTCTGCGCCGGCGCGCGTTGCGTTCGTCGACGTTGGAGTATAAACAGCCCTTAACCGCCAACAGCTGCCGGCCGAGGACGCCGGCGAAAAAAAAAGGGGAGAGAAAGAAAAGCGAGAAGGAGCAGCGGAGAGACGACGCAGGCGCAGAAGGCGCCCAACACATCACGTGCGCGCCGTGCGTGCGTCTGGAGCGTGGTTGGCGAGGTGCAGAGTGCGTACCGCGCATTCTCTCACTTCATTCGTTCCGTTGGTTCCGTCTCATGGGCTGTGTTCCAAATCTTACCCAAATGGATCCGAGGAGCCGCTCATTCCCACTGGAAGCGGATCCGCGTTCGCAACCCCCTCATTTGGTGTTTTTTTCATGTGCTCCCAGCGCCAATCTGCCTACGCTTCTTTGTCGAATTTCTAATAATGATTGAACCTCTGATTTCATGCACAGCACTGCATTGCCAAAAGACAGCCCTGGCACCATCACTCCTTTCCATATACCTCTGACCACTTCATATCTATTATAGTTCCACAGTGCCTTGAGCTTCATAATAGATAATTTCTTTACCCTTTTCTAATTATATTCTCCTCGTGTTTTTCTAGATATTTCGTTCCCTCATTGAGCCAGACTCCCAGATATTTGTATTTTCGTAGTTGATCTATTACAATGTCTGAGGGGTCCCCTCTTTTCATCGTTAAACACCATTACTCCAGACTTGTCACTGCTAAACCTCATGCCCAAGGTGTCCCCTTCCTCTCCACATATTCCAGCTAGTTCCTGTAATGTATCCTGGTTCTCTGCCATGAGTACTATGTCATCCACATACATCAGTACTGGTATTACCTGTGCTACATTTCTCCCGCCTTCCATATAACTCACATCAAAACCTAAGTTGCATTCTTCCATTTTGCTGAGATATATCATGAAGAGCAGAGGTGACAGTGGACAGCCCTGCCTGAGTCCTCTTTTTATTGCTGCGAGTTGTGTAGTTTCTGCTTCCCATGTTATCACTACCTCATTGTCTGTGTGCACCTGCTGAAGAAACCTAACCAAATTTGTATCTAAATTACACTCCTTCAGCTGACCCCAGAGTTTTTCTTGATTAACATTATCGTACGCTCCTTCGATGTCCAAATAAGCTAACCATAAAGGAGTTTGGTTCTACATTGCTATTTCTATACATTGAGTAGTGACGAATAAGTTATCTTCCAGTCTTCTATCTCTTCGGAATCCATTTTGGAGCTCGCACAGTATTTGCATATCTTCTGTCCATTGCTCCATTCTACGCTTTACTATCTGCATAGCTAATCTGTACAGAACTGAAGTTACCGTTATCGGTCGATATGACTTAATGCTGTCTTTGCCCTTGTAGATTAGTCTCATTTTACTTAATTTCCAATCATTGGGTACCTCTCCTCCCATAATTACTTGGTTAATCACATGTCGTAACTTCAATTTGCTTGTTTTTCCTAGTGCCATTATGAGTTTTAAGAGAATGTTGTCTGGGCCTGTCGCTGTACCTGCTGGAACCTTACTCTCTGCCTTGTCCCATTCTTTTGTAGTCGTCTCCATCGTTACACAATTCTGTTCCTCCTCAACACTGCTGCTGACCGTGTTGTTCACCGTCTCCCTCTGCTCTCCACCGACCAACGTTGCCACCCACCTACGCAGCTCTGCCCGCTTTCCGCCTCGGCCCGCGCGTCAACTCGGGCATTGGCATCTCCATCTGCACAAAAGGCGTCCGCCATTAAATTGCGAACGCTCTCCGTGGTTTGAGTTGCCCCCTCTCTGAAATCTTGGCTCCCCAGAGCTCGCCGCTCGCACGTCTGCTTATCTCGCACACACACGCTCGCTGTGTTTGCGCTGCTCTCGTCATTGGTCGTTTGATTGGAGAGTGGGTGGGCGCCTTCGTCTCATTTGAAAGATCGTGTATCAGTTGGCAAGTTGGAACTATCCCAAGGATTCGTCCTTTCTTTAGCGAGTAGACCGGCCAAGAACGAGGTAGGCGAAAACTTCAAGTCCTGTCCAATTGTGAGTAGCGGTATAAATATTAGTAGATGTCAGTATAAGATACAAAGAAAAAAATAGATCAAAGTCAGAAGTAGAGCTAAACATGGTGTTAGATTTTTTGGTCATATAATATATGTTGTTTTTTCTTTTTTTTTTTTTCAGTGGAATTTTATACGCTCATGGTGTTGCCATTTTTATGCTTCGCGTAGGTTTCCGTTGTATTAAAAGTGTCACTAGCTTTTTCACGGTGTATCCTATTCTTTGGAACTAGCTGTCTTGTGCTAAATATGTTTCTCTTTGTTACCGCAGTCGTGAAACTTTAGAAGATATGCGCTCGCGTATCGTGTTCTTGTGTGTTTTTCTGTCCTTCTCTCGTGTCGGTTTTGATGTTATTAAGCGTGATGATGCTTCATCCGCACTCTAAGCCGTTTCCCTCTCTTTCGAGTCGGTATATTTATCCCGACAGCAGACGATAGCGATTCCGAAACTTTGCGTGAGCAATGGCGGCCATGCACCGGGACTTCTGCATCGGGTACGGGCGCAGCATCTGAAGCAGGCTTCTACGTAACTCCTTTACGAGTAACGAAATTACTTGTAAAATCCCTTAGATTTATCAGTAATATTGTAAGGGAATCAAAGGCGGATCCAGAACTCGCGTTTTTTTTTTGTTTTTGTTTTTTTTTTTGGGGGGGGGGAGGGGGGCGGGAAAATTTGTAAGGATACTATTCTCCCACTCTTTCTAGTGCACCGGGGGATCCACCCATGTCAAATTGCCCTCCGAGAAGGGGGGAGTGGTGGCGGGCGGCCGCCCCCGTTGCCCCCCCCCCCCCAATTTGATCCGCCCCTGAAGGGAATAATTAGTCATTTTACAAACTAATTGTAAAGTAATTTCTTACATATTTACATAAGGGAATGATTGTAACCAATGTCCGTCTTCAGTCACGGGAAAAAATGCGGAATGCCAACAACAAAAAAATTGTTTCTAAAAATATATATATATTTTTTTTTCTTTTTTTTTTTTGCTTTGCCGGATTTATTTCGTCATTTGCGCGTACAAAACGCGAGGCCTCGCGTTCTTCAGATACTGAATACATTTTTCACGTCACCTAAAACCAGAACAAATCTGCTTTTTTTCGTGGTTTAGTTGTTTGCAAATTGTAACTCGTCAGCTTACTCGCCCACGGTGAAGGGGAAGCACACTATACTTCGTCTCACCTTAGCATAGACTAACTGCGAAGGCTGCGCAAGCGCGAGCGGCTAGCCTCGACTGCCTTGACTGGAGCACTCGCTCCACGAACGCTCGTGCAGTCGCCGAGGCTTCTTCCAAAGCACCTTGCTCGTGCTCTTAGCATGCGCGGCTAACAATAGTCCATGCTAAGGTGAGACGAAGTATAATAGCAAGAACCGGACTCTTGGTGCTAACAATATTAGGTAAACGCCCGCGATCAAATTGTTTCCTCCCAACTAAAAAAAAAAAAATTTAAAAAAAATGCCAGCAGCTGGTGTGGCGGATCTGTGCTCGCCTTTTCTTTTTTCCTCTTTCACTCCTTTGCTTTCGAAGACGCGGAGAAGGCACAAAACGATCGTTGACTGCGCGCCTTTCTAGGGCTCAAGACAATTAACAATGCCCTCCTCGGTTATTGGCGGCGTGCGCGAACTGCAGGGGGCGCTTCTCTAGCTATCATCATCGTCATCGTTTGTGACGTCACGCGCAGATCTTGGATCGGCTCGACAGTTCGCTTCTTGCACTGTTTGCGTAACGCGCGACAAAGCCTGCTTCACGAGTTTTTTTTTTTTTTTTTTTTTTTTTGGGGGGGGGGGGGGGAGGGGTGAAGTGATTTTTGTAGTAGGACATTTTACCAAATGCTTGAAACCATGGAACGCGTAGTCGTGCCATGGTTTCACTTTTGGTTTCACATGGTTTCACATGGTTTCACAAACACTTTTGGCGCTGAGGGGTCCAACCACTGAAATGATGGTGTGCTGTTCTCTACTTCAGTACAAAAGGTTAGATGATGAAAATATAATATCCAGCTCTTTATTTCACTACAACATCTACAACGGCGAATAAGGTGTATATTTTCATTATGATTCGAACAAAATTAATCTGAGAAAGGAATGTCTCATCAAGCTGAAAATAGAAAAGAAAATTCGAGAACCTCTCCCGTGTGTAGTAAACACTACGGTGAAAGCGACTTTGTGCCCTTATTAGTTCCAAGTTTATTCATTTTTGATTTTTTTAAAACCAGTAAACAAAAATTTCTCCAAGATATCTGAAAGAAAGGAGCGGTGGCAGGGCTTCCGGAGTCGTTTCAATTAAATGTCTGCTTATTAATCCGATCGACGCGAAACGTTTGAAACCCCCTCGCGATCGAAGTCTCAAATCTAGTAAGTCGGTAACAATTCAGCGTCTCAAAAAATTAGGTATACCCGTGCACCTGCTAAAAATTACTACCGTTTCTACGTTTAATTATCCGGACACAAATTCGGATAATCCGTGGTGTGCTTCTCTTTCAAGCAAATATCGCGATATAAAAAAAAATATTAATAATAATAATAATAATAATAATAATAATAATAATAATAAAAATTTGCCACGTATTCGATGCAGGAGAAACTAATCGTGAGCTGCTCACGTGCATTTGCTCGTCAGTAACTGTCGAGTCACACTTGGATATAAGCGTCGGCATTGGCAAGCTCAATCTAGCTAAAACAAGTGTGCGGCGCTTTGCAACATAACTGTGCTCGCGTAAACAGCTAGGAAGACAGCACGTCGTTTACTCTGGTGAATGCAAAACCTTTTTTCTACGGCGGCCTCTACAGATCGGGAAAAACAAGAATTAGAAAGGCTGTGAATAGCCCTGACGCACGCCGCGCAAGCTGTAATGTGAACCTCCACGCGTAATTTTGAATTACGCCTGGAGGTTCGGTTCACAAAAGTACGCCTGGAGGTTCACATTACAGCTTGCGCAGCGTGCGTCAGGGCTATTCACAGCTTCTCTAATTCTTTTTTTTTTTTTTCCGATCTGTAGAGGCCGCCGTAGAAAAAGGTTTTGCATTCACCAGAGTAAGTGACGTGCTGTCTTCTTAGCTGTTTACGCGAGCACAGTTGTGTTGCAAAGCGCCGCACACTTGTTTTAGCTAGATTGAGCTTGCCAATACCGACGCTTATATCCAAGTGTGACTCGACAGTTACTGACGAGCAAATGCTCGTGAGCAGCTCACGATTAGTTTCTCCTGCATCGAATACGTGGAAAAGTTTTATTAATATTATTTTTATTATTTTTGTTTTATATCGCGATTTTTTGCTTGAAAGAGAAGCACATCACGGATTATCCGAATTTGGGTCCGGATAATTAAACGTAGAAGCGGTAGTGATTTTTAGCAGGTGCACGGGTATGCCTCATTTTTTGAGACGCTGAATTGTTACCGACTTACTAGATTTGAGACTTCGATCGCGAGGGGGTTTCAAACGTTTCGCGTCGACCGGGTTAATAAGCAGAAATTTAATTTAAACGACTCAGGAAGCCCAGCCACCGCTCCTTCCGTTCAGATATTTTGAAGAAATCTTTGTTTACTGGTTTTAAAAAATCAAAAATGAATAAACTTGGAACTAATAAGAGCACAAAGTCGCTTTCACCGAAGTGTTCACTACACAAGGGAGAGGTCCTCGAACTTGCTTTTCTGTTTTCAGTTTGATGAGACGTTCCTTTCTCAGATTAATTTTGTTCGAATCATAATATCACAATAATCATAATATCCAAACAAGAAGCGCCGCGTCCCGCATGAACGAACCATTGGAATGTGACATTGTCGGCGTCGATGTGAGTCCCCGTGCTCTTTTCTGCGTTGGAATTGTTGATTCTACGTCATCCCAGCAATGTCTTACTACTTTAGTGGCCTGAGCGAAATTAAGGAGGCTCGTTAAACCGCGAAAGTTTGCGTGAACAATGTGACGTGCGGCGATGCATTCCGCGTGAACGCCGCAGAGTGGACGCTAAAGCCTGATTCGCATAGATTCTGCTCGCTATTTTCAGTCGCGACTTCGCTCGGGCTGCAAAAGCGCGGGCGGTGACTGCGATGCTCGAGTTCGATACTGAAAATCGCATGCAGAATCGGACCAAGTGAATCGACCATAACAAGTCAGTGATGGCCACTGGGAACAATAATCAACATCTTGTATGAACTCTTTCCGCGTAGTCTACTTACCCCAAATAACATTCAAACTTAAAAGTATTTTGAGGCCTGCACTCATTTCTTATCGCAATGTTTTGTCTACTGGCCGATGTCGTTTGAACGAGCAGGCGACAGTTTGAACAAGTGTCAAAGAGCAGGATCGATCGACCAGATAGGATGGATTGTGGCCTTTTTTGTGGTCTGTCAATTCTCTGCTAAGGGCTTCTCTTAATATCTTTTTACAAACGTTTCCGCCACCGCCAGCAAGGCTGACAAAGAAGACCCCGCAGCGGCAAGTCGCACCACCTGCTGTCCAAAGCTCTCCTTCATGGAATGGTGGCAGGACTTGTCTAGAGCAGCCCGTATGCACGAGGACGCTATGCTGTTTTACACAATCTTGGAGTGCGAAAAACCAAAGGGCAAAAATCCCTTCTTCGTACCAGAACGATAGCTCCAACACGCCTGACTTCCTGTCACAGGAAGTCACTGAGGCCATGCCCGTTGGAGTGTTACACACATATCGCTCTTCTCAATGGTTGAACTGATGAGATAAAGAGAGATGATTAGTGCACCAGATTCATCGCGCGAACTTTAAGGACCCTCGACGTCTTTTTATCTCACGACAATTATTCTTTCAGCGAACAGAACGTAAGCAAATTGCTTTTCTCGGTATGGATGACTCGTGAGTATCGTCATTTCCAGCTGTGTAAAGGTCAAACTTCAGGTGGCTCTTCTGTATTAGTAATTCTGATGCATATTTAGTTAGTAATGAAGTCGACTTTTGCTCGTCAGTGTCTTTTCAACTTCCTTTGTTGTTTCTTCAGACGATGTCGACCACCTCGCAAAAGCGTCGCAACTTTGTCTCCGAGCCCATGGGGAACAAGCACGTGTCGACTCTGCCTGGTATTGGCGAAGCCCTGGGAGAAAGACTGGAAAGGAGGGGATACGACAAGGTACGTACCGCCCTCCTCCCTCCCAAATCAGAAGAAGAGAGACGCTGAAACCAAATACTTTACTAGAATATTTTACTCCACTCATGAGACAAAAGGCGCAGCTTGACTCGCTGGCAAAGCGAAGGAAAATATCAAGGTTAAAAGAACTCTGTTCTATAACGACTGGAATGACAAAGCTAGATCCGCAGCTTTGCTTGCGGCCTTCAATGTCTCGTTCCCAAAGGACTAGCAACGTCAGGGCGATTGCTCCGTATCAATACAAATATGATGTATTTAAGTATTCTTTCTTTTGTAGGACAATAGTAGAGTGGAACGCTCTGCCAAACGAAGTCGTCAGCTGCTGTAATCTCAAGTCATTTGAATTATCACTGCGCGAATTTTTAACTGAATAATGTATGTGTGCGGAATACATCTTCAGATGTGCAGGGTGTGACCGCACCCCTGCATGTGCATAAGTACTCACTTGAGTGTGAATGCATTTTGCTTGGCTTGTACAACTTATTTTTCTCTCCTGTGTTGACCGTAAGGTTCACAGTATTGTAAATAAATAAATAAATAAATAAATTTGCATTAGACAGCGCGCCGACGGCGCCAAATCTTCCCCGTGCGGGTTGGAAACCCTGTTTCTGAGAGAACCCATGTGCATCACGCTGTAGCGCTGCACCGAGGGAGAGATCTGACGACGACGCAACGAGATACCGGATTCGCCAAGACAGCGGAGACGGCTGCCTCCGCTGGCTTTAAAAGCATTTTCACGACGATAGATGGCTGCCATCACCCCTCCCAAATCAAAGGGAAAATCCACGGGGCTGCGTGTGTCTAGCGCTTTGGTGGCAACGGCTGTCGACGCCAAGGCCGTCGAGATTGTGCGGACTGAGATGTATTCCCTAGTAAATTTTGTGGCATATGTGTCTCATCACGGCAAGGAGGTCTAAACCTGGAGGAGCCAGCGTGACGTTTCACGAAGTGTGCTGGAACTTGTCCTTTGTTGGGATATTGCGAACCAGCCGAAGTTCGAGTTCGATCAAGTTCGACTTTCTCGAACTTCCAACGCGAAGTTCGACCAAATGTCGACTGAAGTTCAACTTTCGTGCTCAGCGCATGCGCGAAATTTTTAAAGCGAGCTGACACCACCTGGTGGAGGAAAAGTGCAATATTTTTTTAATGTGTCGCTTCACTGGTTGGCATTACTAACGACAGGATTAAAAGTACATACTTTTTTTTAAATTTCATATCGTGTAAACATTGGTAGTGATTTTATACAATAAAAAAAACTACTTCCTAAATTTTTTTTGTTTTTAAAAATTTGAAATATTTGGGTAAAAGCCGGGCACCACTGTCCGCTAGTCGAACTTCGTCCAATTTTGCATAAAGTTTTGCCTGCCACATGCACGAGATATCGCGGTCGCTGCTTTGAAGCGTTCTTCCGCAGAACGAGCACCACTCGCGCTGGAAATCCACGTCTCAATAAAGCCAAAAGCGCGGGCTAGCTCGCGGTTGTAGTTTGGGTTGCAGCCTCAGCTTGAGGGTGAACAAAGTAGAGTCCTTAATTAATTGTGGTTGTGGGAATATTTATACAGCGTGTAGTTGGTCAGCCATTTAAAGTTGCGACGAGTCACTCGCTGTAGATAAGCAATTTAGCCAGTGCAGTACAACTGCTAGCCTGGGGTCTTTAACGTGCATCACGCAGTAGTGATACACGACCGCACGCCAGTACGATGCTCATCCAGATCGAAACGGGCAGGGGTGGGGATTGAACTTAGGATCCCTGGGTTCTGCAGCGCGAGCCTTCGCTCCACGTGCTCCGAGCTGGTGTGCGCTAGCCCACTCGGCCACCGATCCCTTTTTTTTTTTTTTTGCATGGTAGTTAGAGCAACAATCATGTCATTCTAACAGCGCTGTACAGCTCTTTTGCACAGCGTATTAAAAATCACGCATTTCGAGGAGTGATTTTAAAATACTAGTCCACTCCGGTTCAGGTTCACAGTTCAAATACACACTCTGTACTTGTTTTACAAGGTTGAAGAAATCTATCCGCACTTCCCCTAGAGTCCTTTGATTGCTACGAATACAGTGTTCTACGACTGGCTCAGTTCTTGGGAGACCAGAGGAAGTCACCGCGACGTCTGTGCTTCGTATGTCGCATGAAAAGCTTCTCCTTGAATCCATCATTATCATGCTCAATACGAAACACGGATGACCCGGTGACTTATGGTCGTAACGCGACGCAAGTAAAGACTTGTGAAGACTAGCGCCACTGAATTCATGACGTGTTTTGCGCGTTCGCACAACGGCAAAACGCAGTTTTATACTTTCTTTTACCGCACAGCTAGCACTACTTTAATGAAAGCATCCCTATCCTCGCGTATTCTTTCTCTTCGTCGAAAAATATCCCGTCTATGTTTGTTCCATAAGATTTATCACTCTTACCGTACTCTCCGCCAAGCGCTATTTTCTTAACTGTTTTACGTATCATCGTGCACTGATCATCAACTAAAAGTTGGGATCCCTGCCTCGAACCTCGACTGACTGGAACCGCCTTCCCGCAGCCATGGCCAAAATCACTGCCTCGGATAATTTTAAAATTCTCATTACTAAGCTGCCAAATTGTGTTTCGTAATATTTTTTGTGTATTTTTTTTTTTTTTTTTTGCATTTTCGTTGTTATTGGCTTTTTTTCTACATGCTGTGCCCCACTCCTTTCTGTAATGCCTTCGGGCCCTGAGAGGTATAATAAATTAAATGAAATGAAACGGCTACAGTTTGATTCGCATCAGACTGGGAAAAGGCCCATAATCTGAACACTTGGGGAAAAAGTCGGCCAGAATTTCGGCGGCTATGATTGTCCGGCGCCAAGGTCAAGCGCGGTGTTGGCCAGCAACGGCCGCCGGAATTCTCTGCGACTTCTTCGCCCAAGTGTCCAGATGGTCCCCAGAAAAGGAACGACAAAGAGAGCGACAGAAGAGCGAAGAAAAAAAAGCAGCCGAAAGGTTGGGCGTGTTCGTTTTGCCGCGACGAGTTGAAATTGCTCAAGCGCTTGTCAACTTTTAATTTCGGTATTTTCCTGCAAAATAAGCTAGAAAAGAAGAGTGTACATACCTTACAGGCAATGTTTTGCTGCTTCTGTGTGCACGTTAAGGTGTCGCCAACGATATCGGTTCATCGGGACCGTCAACTCAAGAAGGTAGGGCGAAGGAATAAAGGAAGGCCTAAGAGGAGGAACCAGACGGAACGCTGAAAAGGGGAGGGCAAAATCTCCTCCTCTCTCCAGGGTTCCGCCTGCTTCCTCCTCCCCGGCCTTCCTTTCCCTAGCCATACTTTCTTGAGTTGCAACTGACTATAGATTATGATATTAATCAGGGAGGATAAAGCTTCAGGAGGCGACATGACACCACTAGAGCTGAAACCGGGGGAGACTTCAGTGTGAAGGGACACGCCCCCCACGGTGACCAAAAACCATAAGACACCATTGGACGGAAAGGACAGCCGATTTCCTCAACACACTAGCGTCATCCATCGGGTGGCCGTGGAACACCTGGAATTCCCGTATATTCCGTTGCTTTTTTTTTTTCGTGCATCATTATTTCTTTTTTGGCGTAAAAAAAAAAAAAAAGACTTTTAACAATGTTATACACGGCCATTTCACGTAGTGCGTACATTTCATCTCGCAAGAAACGGGAAAAAAAAAAAAAAAAAAACCTTTGCTCTAGCGAAATGCAGTTCCAGGGCCACCTTATAGATGGCGCCAGAGTGCCAGGGATGTAAGCGTATACGAAGTGTGTGAACCAGCGCGTGTGGATAAAAACGGGCATCGGACGACGGAGAGGTGATTGAAGATGCCATCTCACCACTGTCTCGCCATGTCTGTTCGGTGTTTCCAGGCCTCAAAGCTTCTGGGCGAGTTCCTCGTTCACAACAAGGACAAGACGCTTTTCACGGAAACATTGCAGAAAAACTGCGGCGCCAACCGCAAGCAGGCATCGGACTGCTACGACGCCTTAAAGGACTGGAGCGATGCGTTCCTCTGAAGTTAGCCGCAATATGAAACTTTCGCGTAATAAAAGAAAATGAAACTGCTATATTTATCTTGGCGTTCGCATTTCTTTCTGATATTATAGGTGGAGATGCGGATCGAAAAACAAAAATATTTTGCAAAAAAGTGTGATTTTATATTTTATGGGCTTTAATCATCTTTGAATCTTCATATCTTTTGTAGAAAAAAAAAATAAATGCCGGTAATGATCGCGAAATTAGTCAACTACCCATTTCAAGACCTCCCGGAAACCCAGAGAATAGCATGCATTTGGGCCATTGTTCTGTGCGTGGTTCTTCAAATTCGGAAGTGGGCCGCCGTCATATTTACTTCGACAATTAGGCCTAGCCGTCCCTCTCCAATGGAGTCTTCTGTAGGTTACATTTCTCACAAAGAATTATTCACAAAATACTATCTGCGAAAGAGTGTCGCTAGACATCTATGATAATATTCCAAACGCGTTTTTTTTTCTTTATGTAATTTTGGAGCATCTTCACAGTTTGCGCAAAACACTTCGTTTCTTTATAGTGTCCTATCACAACCATACTTTGCATGCATATACTTTAGAATATGTAGAATGCAACTTCCTAAGTTTTGTTTGAATGTATATAGTTTACATATATTAAAAATTCAAGAAACTTTTGTTAGTCCCTTGAAGATGTCGTTCTCAATGTTTTTAATTGTTTCAAAAAAAAAAAATCTCTCGCACATTTTTGTTTTTATTGCACTCAGTGGATTAAAAGGAAAACATTTGTTTTACTTTACAAGGCTCTTTTAAGTGTGTTGCCATGCCCCAAGTATCTGCGAGAAAATTCTTCTATAGCGAAAGCATGAACTATCTCATAGAGCGAATTCCTGACGCCATCAGCTTCGAAGCCGCGCCAAACGGCACCTAAACTCCCCTGTCCCGATGGAGCGAAGTGAAGCCGCGATCTGATGGATAGGCTCGCATTGGCTGGCGTGCGCGTTAATAGTTTCAAGGAACAAGGCTCCCATTGGCTCTCGCGTGGCGTAGTTCCAAGGGACACCACCAGAGAAGCGCTCTACATGGCGCAGCGCCCGCAGCGGCCCGGCCGCCGAGGGGTGCGAGCCTGGCCGCACAGCGCGCTCTGGCAAACTACGGAGAGAGAGAGAGAGAGAAAATTCTTATTTCCAACGACGCTTAGTCCGTGTCATCTACATGTCTTTTGCCGGTAGTCAGCCAGACGCCGGTGGTGAGGAGGGTTGTGTGGTCCCTTTGATGTGGACAATGTGCGAGACTAGCTGAGGCCAGAGCGTGGGTTGTGCTTCCCGGGGTGGGGTGATCCAGCTTTCCCAGTTGACGGGTGTGGAAGGGGTTAGCATAGATGAGGTGTGGTAGTAGAGGGATGACTGTGCACGGGGACAGCTCCAGTAGGTATGGAGGGCATCGGGGTAGCACCCGCACACCTGGCACAATGGGTGGCCGCGACGCTGTTCAATTCGGTGTTGGATGGCATCGTTAGGAAGGGTGAGCGTCTGGGCCATGGGGAAGCGTCATGACCGGTAAAGAGAGGAGGTGGAGCAGGGGGGGTCCGTGCATTCTGGCGTAGGTCTTTAAGGCGCGCACGGCGTTGTTTCCGGTGCTCTGCACGGTGCGCCTTAGGGCAATAGGTGTCCGCCACGGTATAGGGTTGCTCGGTATTGAGGCTTCACGAGCAAGGGCCAGAAGGTGAGAGTTCGATGGTCCTCCATGTTGACAACGGAGGATGTATGTTGATCGACAGCGGAGAGGACGTCTCCGGCCCAGTTTTCCAAATCAGCGGTATCGTCAAATGACCCTCAAGAAGCGTCGTTACCTTGGTCCAGTTGGTGATCCGGGTGGTACGATGGCGAAGCGTTTTGCTGCCGCGGGTTTTGCCTAGAAACAGATTAATTTCTATAATAGAGTAAACACTGCCAAGAGCGTCTTGGGTGTTTTCCCACGTAATGTTCTTGTGACTGAGCGCCCAAGTGAGATAGGGGTTAATATCCTGTTCTCGCAAGTTTCTTATTCTGGTTGGAGTGGTGTGTCATTGAGCAGTGAGACATGGTGCGATTGCTCACGAATGTATCTAACTTGCGGCCAATTGCAGAGGTGTCGGAGTATAGCCCCACGCCATGTGGGGACAGTTGCGTGCGTTTTGGTACGAAACGTTCGCGGAAGGGTGTAAACTGTGGCAATTTCCAATCTTTCTGGCCTGGAGCCCAGTAGCTGTTGAGCAGTTCCAGCGTATGGCCTCCGAGGTCTGTACAAGTATACGTGCTCGCAGGTTGGGGTGTTAATATGAGATGTGTCGATTTGGATAGTGGGCAGTCTTGCTTGATGTAGACCGCCATGGTAGGGACGATTAGGTCTGGGGTACCACGTTGCTTGCGCGTGACGTTGGGTGCGACGAAGTGGTCGTAGCCACGCAAGGAAAAAACACCGTTGGTCTCCTGAAGAGTGGTGAAGTCGGGTGCTCTGTCGTTGAACATCATGTGATGCAGGAAATGTTGCTTCTTGCGGCACAGGCCACGGCAGCTCCACTGCCGAATGATTATGGATTGAGATGGAGGGGTACAAGGGTTTGGGATTCTAGTTCCCGTGATGGGGGTCCTTGTGGGAGGCAGTGGGGCGTTTACACGGGATCGTAATGTCCTCAACTGACTGCAACCGGATTGAGAGTTGGGCAAGATGATCGGTAAAGGGGGCGAGGGCTGAACTAATGGCAAGTTGAATTTGTTCGCTAATTATGCGGTCTTGCTCCACTGTTGTACGATGTAGCGGATTCGGGTTTCAAATTCTGCCGACTGGAGGACAGTATGAACGGTAAGAGGCGGGTTCGGGAGGGGCGAGGGAAGCTGGACCACCCACGATTACTGGCGGGGTGGCTGTTGCAGCGGGTTGGTCCTGGCTGGGCAGTGGGGGCCACTCCTGGCCTGGTGACGGTACCTCCGCAGTGCGCTTCACATGGCTCTGAAGAGGTCGGTCCCAGGCGTTGGTGCGAGGAGTGGGCTGTGCTTGTTGGGATTGTTGTTGCGTATCGGTTGGAGCGGTGAACGTTACCTTTGGCTTGGTGGATGTTTTGCGCCCCGTCGGCTGTCGAGTTTGACTGACTTGTCGGCTGTGACTGCGGCTGCGGCTCCGGCTGGGACTGGCGCGTGAGGAGAGCATGCAAAGCGCTTATGAATTGAGACCGACGCCGTGGTGAACCGAGAAGGACGATTTGACAATGGCTTCTCGGGTGGTGGTGATTGGCGTCTAGGTCCCTTGCGGCGGCGAGCAGCTTCGTCTGCTGCCTGTCGTTCTGGGCACTGAGGATCAGTAGCCAGGTGTGCTCCGCCGTAGTTGACACAGTGCACGTCGCATTCGTGAGGCGCGGTGTACGGGTTGGTACCGGGTGGGAAGCGCTCCCCGCATGACGCGCAACATGTGTACAGCATTGGGGCAGACATCCGTCGGATGTTGCAGGCTGAAACACTGCCTGCGCTGCTGGCTCTGTACCTTCGGTGGATATAGCCGATACTACGCGTTGCACAAGATGGCGCGTCGTGGAATCTGCGGCCCTTCGACTGTGATGATGAGCGAGTGAGTCCGTCCTATTTGCCGGAACGAGAGGATGCGACGTCCTTGGATCACAAGTTCCTCGCGGATAGTGGCCTCAGACAGCGTTAGCGGGGCACCGTGCAGGATAGCCCGGGCGTTATGGGGATCACTGGCTTGGTAAGCACTTACAGGATGTGGCTTGTCTTGGAGGTCGATATTCTCAAGGCCGAGAAGCTTTGTCGCGGCGGATGCCCGGTGAGTGTCCACAGCGACGATGTTCTGTGGTACCCGAACCTTGAGGAAGGTGTCCTGTCTCTCCTGCCTGGTGAGCTGCGCGGCTTCTTGGAGCTGGAGGCTGAACTAGGCAGACATAGGCGTACCAACCGGGGGGGGGGGGGGGGCGTAAGGGGGGCGCTTGCCCCCCAGTTCTCAGAGGGGGGGGGGGCAAGACATGTGTTTTGCCCCCCCCCCTCCCCTGAAACAGCCGCCACTGGGCAGGGCAAACACTGGCCGGCGGCGCCCAAGGGATACCAAGGGCACCGCCCCCCGGTCCTGGGGGGGTGGGGGGGAGTCTGGTTTGCCTCCCCACTCAAAAAAAAGTTGGTACGCCACTGTAGGCAGGGGTGATGGTGGATAGGTCGAAGCCGTCAGTAAGCTTCACTATGACGGTAGTTGGGTCGGTCTGTCTTGGCGTAGGTCGCACGAAAGTCCAAGGGTTGGGGTTGTTGAGGACGTCCATGTGCTGCGGTGCACGACTGGCTGTTACCGGGGGTTCGGCGACAGTCGGTTGTGGGGCAGGCGGGTTGACGGGAGTTTGTAGGGCACCAAGGACTTCCGGAGTTGTCGGCGTGGTCATGGCAGTGACCACCGCGGCTGCCCTTGCGGTGAAACGCAAACGCGATGAGTTCCTCGTGGATTTTGTCAGGCTTGGCGTGGCCGCCCCAGCCCGGCTGGATTCGGCGGACGTGCAGTGGCGGGTCGACGGAGCGAGGTGCAGGCTAGGTGGTGGGCCTGCCACGCCGAGCGCCGGCTCGATGTTTATGTAGGATCACATTCTCTGGAGTTCGCGGAGAGTCGACTGCTTTCATCGGAGGTTGGAACAAGACCCTCCGGAGAGGTTGCACGGCCGAGCTCCGCGGCGCAGCCACTTCACGAGAGCGCGCGCTCGGCCGTCAGCCGCTACCTCGGCAGTAGCGAAACGGGGCGGTCCACGCCAGTACGTTGCAGACGAACTGAGGGAGCGGAAGAAAGACATTCATGCTTTCGCATTCACAACTCATAATAAGTGGTTAGGTGTCACCGGACTTTTCTTGTATATGCAGTGCATATAGAGCAAACCAACAACAAAAAAAGCTACATCAAGTCTAACTTCAGATTTATAAAGATGAGATCAAGCACTATAAACATCATTTAATTATTGTAAATTTAAGAAAAGTGTTCTGGCGCATGTGCGTTTCTACCAAAACTTTCCAAATTCTCTACAAACTGGTTGAGAAAAAAAAATCTACGGGAACATTGTGCCAGCAATTGCAAACGTCAGGGAATGCACAAAAACACGCTAATACCTAAAGTAATTACCCTAAACTCACTAATTGGCTTTTTAATGAGTGAGAAGAAACATCATTCTAATAAGAAACTTGCAAAACTTCATCAAAAACCCCTAAATCACTCAACTTTAGGGAGACGTGAAGCAAGTGGGAAGCGCGAGACTCGCATCGCCGGGCCTTTCTTCTGCTGCACGGGTGGCAAGACCCCAAAAATGTCACCCGCAGAATAAACTTTAATCTCATTGCAAGTGGCTTTATTAAGCGATCAACTGTACTACAAAACACTTGTTTCATTGGGGGCTGAGCTTTGTGAAGAATTGCAATGTTCGTCTTTTTTAAAATAATGTTTATATCACATAAGCGCTTAAACGCTCGTCTTTTAGTTCCGTTCCGTTACTTTGTAAGTCGCTTGTTCATTTCTTAAAGGGATTGTCCGGTGAAAACCGGAAGTTCTTAAGATTTCGTGATGGTTACCTGGTGGGAGCCTAATGATTAACATAGGCCATTTTTATTCCATTAAAAGACACCCCAATTTAGTGTAATCAACAACGGATAATTGAACGAAACTCCATGCCGAATTTCGCAAGTATCAACGGCTGCACTCCCATGCCTGACGTGACGTCACACCAGTCTTGCAATTCTCATATCCTATGCCTCATTCCTCCGTGGGAACACAGTGCTCCCGACGCACCGCAGCATTCCATATTACTCGCCACTGTAAATGTCGCGGAGAAGTGTGGAGCGTGACAACCGCACAACAAAAATACCCTTTCATTCTAAAAAAAACAAAAAAAAAAATTTAGCGCAGCAGCGAGGGTGAACCACGTCGTACCACTCACGCGGAGGACAAAATTCGAAGTGCACTTCAGTTCGGCGCGTTCTTTGCCTGATGTTACATCAGAAACTCCGCTTCGCTGAAGGTGGAAGAGGAAAACGCCGTTTATGCACGCTTGGGTTAAAATACAATTAATCCTCCAGGGAAGCACACAAAATTCAGATTTGTCGTGGAAGATGCTCCTACAGCCATTGACAATGAGGTCTAAATGTTCTCATGAATACGAAATTTGACCGGATAATCCCTTTAAGGGGGATTCAATCGCTATTTATTTGTACCCTTTTCCTCATAGATGGCGCAGAATTTTTCCGGAACAAACGAGTTGCATGTTCGCAGCTGCGCATGCAGGTCGGGAGCTCGGGGTGGGCTCGGGCCACGGGCTGTTCGCCGCCAACCTCGAGCCAGATCTTCTTCGCTCTGCGTCCGCCGCTGGGGGAAGCGGCCAACAGGCGGCGTGAGATACGAGCCAGTACATACGTAGATTACAGTGGCTTACAAAACGTAGAATAAGCTCTGATTTCCGAATGAATTCGAAGTTCCATCCACGTTCGAAATTATCGAAAGCACAAGGTGCGGCGTTGCGGCCGTTTGGACCACCACATTTAACACGCAAACGTTGTTTTGCAAAAAAAAAAAAAAAAATGAGCCTAATTTAAAGCTAGAAAAAAAAAAAGAAATAAAGTGGCAGTTTTGCACTTCCTATGTCGTATATCGGCATGCTCTTCGTGTGAATACTGGTTTGCAAACCCGCTCTCAGGTTGTGTGGAGTAAAGCCCATCTATCCTGGGAAAAGTGGCGCCAATCATTTTTGTGGAAATGCTAGAGACACGTGCCGTGCGCCACTTCTGTGAAGAACTAGAGCCACTAAATGAGCTGCGCTTACAGTATCGGCATTCTGTTTCCCAACATTGTTGTGGGCGCCGGCATTTTGGTGCTTGTGCAGAGTAGACGCAATTTCCGATCGTTATGATTCAAAAGTGCGACTTCCTCAGCATTAGATTCGGTGTTAGGAAGCCCATATAAAATTGCTTTGCTCTGTCGCCAACTGTTTAAACATTTGTGGAGGGCGGAAAAGCGTTTCCTGCGATTTCAGTTAATTCTTCATATAACTGGCAACCATGATTTTAAGCCACAATATGAACGAGTGTAGTTACTCTGAAGCGTAGCTTATTTAGTGGCACTATATATCGAAGAACATGGCGTCTGAAATCTAGCTCAGTGCTGCGCTGTTCCGCCATGATTTTCCCTAGTGCCACTAAATAAGCTACGCTTCAGGGTAACGACACTTGTCCATATTGTGGCTTAAAATCATGGCTGCCAGTTATCTGAAACTTTATCTGAAATCACAGGAAACGCTTTTACGTCCTCCACAAATGTTTAAACGCTTCGCGACAGAGCAAAGCAATATTACATGAGCTTCCTAACACCGAATCAAATACCGAGGAAGTTGCAGTTTTGAATCATGACGATCGGCAGTTGCGTCTGCTCTGTACAAGCACCAAGATGGCGGCGCCCACAGCAATATTGGGGAACAGAGTGCCGACCCTAAGCATCGCTCATTTAGTGGCGAGGTCCACATTTCTGCACGTCCAGAGGTGTGGACCTCGTCGAAGAGGTCCACACTTCTGCGCGTCGAGTCAAAAGCAACAAGAAGCAACCGTTTCCCATCCGTAAACTGTACCAAGGAGTTCTCTGTCCAAGCAATTGGCGCGGCTCTACTACTCGTCCACAATCGCGCGCCAAGTGCACAGCAGCTGACAAGATTGGCAACGCGTATGGCAAGAAAGGACACTTTCCGTCTGTCTGCCTGTCAGATAAAAAGAACCACCCAAATACACAAAGCCATGTTGCACTCGAGTTATCCTCATAAATTCCACAAGTTGAAGGCGCTGCCGGCAAGTGCAGACTAAATTCATTTGATAAAAATCACGCTTTCAGGTATCGCGAACCAATGTTGTGGAAACGCGCAAGACACGTGCGAGGAGCGGGTGCTCCGCTGATAATCGCTTCCAAGGGTCGCTCATTTCAGTACTGCGCCGACAACTGCTTCCAAGAGACGCTCGAGACACGGGCCTCGTGCACTGGCGCATTTGACGCCACTTGCAAGACAAACGCAAAGACATCGAAAGGCTTGAGTCTAGACCACGGTGGTCCAGACAAATAAAGAGGGATCGGTGGCCAAGTGCAATAAAGAAAAAAAAAAGGATCGGTGGCCGAGTGGGCTAGAGCACACCAGCTCGGAGCACGTGGAGCGAAAGCTCGCGCTGTATAACCCAGGGATCCTGCGGGTTCAATCCCCACCCCTGCCCGTTTCGACCTATAGACCTTTCCAATGTTTACAAAATCACAGTCAAGCGTGCGATCTTCACAGCCCAGCACGTGCGTGTTCGTCGCTTCGGAAAGCGAGCAAAGCACGCGCCGTACGCACGAACACTCAAAATGGCACCGGCCACACACTATCATTTGGAAAGGTGAATTCACCGCATTTGGTGGGAGTTGGTACCACGAGGGCGCCACAGTATTTGGTGCCCCAGTAGACTTCCGGCAGTGTATTTATTTCTTCTTCAGTAACACACAGCGATCGGAAAAGAAGATTTTCCTTCGGAGAGGTACCTGTAATAGGTTTGTAAAAACCTGCGCGCTTTGTAGAACGTAGTACAAATAACAAAAGGATGTGTGACAAGAGGAAAAGAAGAGGAAAACCGGAAGCGCGCAGGGGTCCGCCGATAGTGGGCGGCAGCGAGTTTGTTTGCAAACAAACATCGGTGACCGGCGTGCGGTCGTGTATTATTACTATATCGTGATGCACGTTAAAGACCAGGATGGCTGGGTTCGACATTTTACATGTTCCTTTTAAAAGTACACGGAAGTGACGTCATCACGTCTGATTGGTTGGAAGCAAAAGTGACGTAATTTCCCTAGAAAAATGTAGGCGGAGTCGGCAAAACTGGGCGGAGTCGGCAACCGGACGTGACAACAAAGTGACGTTTCACTTTGTACCGAATACGTTTCAAAAGGTACTAGCTCCTTAGTAGGTGTCTTTCGTTGGTCATATTTTCCAAACCGCGTCGTGGTCGGGCGATTATGCCACTTTTCAACAAATTTACTTATTGTTTTCGTCGGGAAGATTTACCGACAGCACCGCGCAGCATTCGAGCTCCCGGAGGATTGCGAGCGCGCGACGCAGCGCCGGCAGCGAGAGACAACGTTGGCGCTAGGAACCGGAGGTGAAGAGACTGCGAAACGGAGCCCGTGGACGTTCACGACTGTGGAGCTTCAAGTGTTGTACACTTCGTTTCTACGCCACGGAGTGCCTCTAAAGTGTGGTGGCGAGCGACGAGCATGCAGCGTGGGACTGAAGACAGTCGTCGTCTCTGTCCGCGTCGTGTCCGTCGCTATCGTGCGTCGTGTCGGGGTCCGGCGCGGCTGGCTCCGCTTCCCCGAGACGCCGAGCGAGAGGTACGACGTGGAGACGGGCCTCAAACCGCTCGGTAGGATATCCGGCGTCATCGGTTGCGTGAACGAAACGATGATCGCCATCGTCGGCCCGTCCAAGAACGATCCCACCGCCATGAAGGTGGTGCACTGTGCCGCAAGCATTTCTACGCCCTCAACGTGACGGTGGTAAGTACGCTCGTATTACGTACTCAAAATCAGTTCCATGTGTGTCAAAAAGAATACAGCGTAACGCGGGTACGGAGTGGATATGCCATTTTCTAAATGAGAGGTGCGGGCTTGTGTGCTCCGCCAGGGGCGGACGCAGGTATTTCGAGGGAGGGGGGGGGGGGGGGGGGGGGGGGGGGGTCAGGATTTTGGTCAGCGTATCATATGCCCCCCCCCCCCCCTTGTTTCCACGCCCTAAATTTTGACACATGCAGAATTCAAGAGGGGGGTCAGGTCATCCGGACCACCCCCTCTGAATCCGCCCCTGTGCTCCGACTGCACGAGAGTGTGCTCTAGGTAGTATGTCGTGACTTTTAAAACGTGCATCCTTCCGCCCGCCACATTATGTTTGTTTGAAAGAAGTGGTTTCTTGTCATCATATCTTGCGGCCATGAAGGTCTGTTGCAATCATGTTAATTATCTTGTCAAAAGAACTTGGAAGGTTCCGGAATTGAGACTGCTTTGTGAACCATGAGTGGAACATTCAAGTAAATTCATGTCGGTATCTCTCTCACACTTGCAGATGCGTGACGCCGAATGCTGGGTAAGATGCATAGAGCCACGGTGCCCTGGGTCGGTGCACGACTCCTTTGTGTAATGCTTCTCTTGGCTCTTTGGCAACATCAAGCAAGGGCAGCTGGTAGACGACGACAGGCTCCTCCTCGGTGAGCATGCTCGATTCATTCCTCTTGCATACGGTGGCTGTGTACCGCTTGAAAACCACAGTACCACAGAAAATGTGCTGTACCAAACATTAAAACAACTGTGCAGCCCTGTGTCTATACCTCTGGCACGTCTTTGTAAATACTATCCGAAGGAGCGTAGTACCAGGAAAACACAAAGTTGCAATCAGCTCTTTTCGCTGCTTTCTTGCCGTCAATTTTAAAAAGAACAGATTATAATAGATTTCATCCTCTAAACATGCAGGCGACGACTGCTACGGCTTGAAGTCATGGTTCATCACCCCTGTCCTTGGGATCCACGTGACCTCCATTGCTTGCTGCCAGTCTAGTAAGGCACATTCCTCGGACAAGTCCGTTGTGGAGCGCTGCAGTGGGCTGTTGAAAAACAGATTCTCGTGTCTGCAAAGGCACCGGACTCTGCATTATCATCCATCAATAGCCACCACCACCATTATAACGACACGTGCAGTGCTGGACAACGCCTGCCTTGTATTGAGTGAGCCAAAACCGGAGTCAGGTTCCGACCCTGAAAAGTGAGAGTTGGAGTCTGAGCCGAGCTCGGAGGGGTCAGCGTCTGATGGCGAGAGGCTGGCTCCTGCCAACCTTCTGGTCGGCCTCTCAGACAGGCCTTTAAGGCAACGCCTTGACGCCCGGTTCGAGACCTGCTGCAGCCGTGCCCCTGCGCAGCGCCACACACGCCAGGATTGCAGTCCCACCCATGAGGGACACCGCCGGCATCAAGGAGTCTGTCGCTACGACGGTGGTCTCGCCCCAAAGGACGCCGTCGGGGAGCCCCTACTGCCCTCGCCACGGTGATGCCCAGCACGGACGCCACCGGCGACGGGGAGCCGCTCACCACCACGACTGCGGTCCCGACCACCAAGGACCCATCTGTTTCCTTGCCGTCACTGAAGCCCTCCCCGTGAAAGCCGTCAAGTGCACACTTCGCTCGCTGCTCCGCAATCATGGCCGTCCATAATCTATGCAGTCTCTTCAGCTCCAACACCTTGCACAGTTCATCGCAGAGCCACCATGGCTAGGGCCAGCTTGAACTTGAGAGAAAAACATATCGCTGGACTATCAACTATGGTTTAATACCTCTTCCTCTTCATGTGCCTCAGCTATCTGTTTCTTTTTGTTCTTTATTCTGAGAGCTGTAGATACAATTTAGTTTGAAACGACCCTCATCTCAGCGGGACGTAAAACATTCCAAACACTATTGCTTTTCTTGTCGAATTTAATGGAAGGCACACTGACGCATGCTACTTTGTTTCCTTCGATGGCCATTGTTTTATATGTTTTCGCATTTCTCGTGCATACAGGCTTTTCTTTCTTGCAAGAATGGTGATGCTGCTGAACACAACACTGCATTTACAGGTGCGGCAATGACCTGCTGTAGTTTCCTTGACAGATGCTGCATGCTCTGTCAAGCAGCATCTGTTTACACATTTACTCACCTACCAGTTTGACCGATGGGACATTTGCCACGTGGTAGGGGAATGTAATAAACAACCTCTATGTAACACGGGGCACATAGTGTCTTGTAAGAAATGTTTCACATTTTTTTCGTTCGAATTGTAAAAAGAGGTCTGGGACATGCATATAAGGCGATGGTTGTTCAATAAATTTCAAGCTGTGTTAGAGACTTCATTGTTCTGTCCGTTTTTTTTATTATTCCTACGTCTCAGGGTTGCTATGGATGTCATCCACCAGCTCGCCTGCGTTTTATACCTTTGTTCATACAATACGCCGAGTTTGGAGCAGAGCACACAACCTTATTGCCCTGCCTCGCAGCTACTTCCTTTCAATGTATGGGTTATGCCATGAATGTAGGGTACTACAATTTTTTGCTTAGTTCTTGTCTTCTCTGTTCTATATCTGTGTCAGCTGATTTGTGTTAGTTTGGTGCAAATGTTTTCAGGTGAGGACACCAATCGGATAGCCAGAATCACGTAGGCAAGAAAATTGCTTTTCAAAACTTTGCCCATTGTTCTGGTGACAATATTTCTTTAAGGCCGATACAAGAGCAATGTAGGAAACACTGCGTTTTATAGTTTTGGAATGTCCAGATGCAAAGAAAAGAAATCTTTTGCATGACCTTGGTTCATACTTCCAACATATGTTTATATCTTTAAATTCCAGTGTGAGGTCGAGGAACATGATGGACTTGTTCACAGGTATTTCATGTGCTGTGTTTAGAGACGGATGGTACTGCCCCCGGATATGTGTTGAGTGCATAGCGGTGATACCGATAGCCTTTCGATTTTATTAGCAGAAGGCATGAAATGCGTGGGATAATGACAGAGAAGGCTTGCGGGTTGCCAAACCGACAAAAGTCACCTGGCTTTCCCCTGCAAAGAGCCGAGAAATACTTTAGACCATCTGTAGACCTCTAACAACCTATTTCTCGGTGTTGACTAAACCAGGGATATTGCCATTTTGGGTATTGTTTCATATCCCCTGTGGTTTTAAACATCCCGTTATTACCCTCTGTATTATGACTACATCACTCGGGTGTGCCTCTTGATGTTAGTATTGGGATTTGTGTCAGGATCTCTCAAGTCATTCCAGGTTTCTCTCTCCCCCTTACTTTTTGTCATGGTGCCTATTTTAGCTCTTTTTGGAAAATAAAAAATTTCAGCTGTGTTTGAGACCTTTCGGTGTATGTGGCCTTTTTTACATAGAGTATCAGGGCTTATGTTATGTTGCACAGCTAGTTTATTTTTGAAAGTGCTTTATTTGTAGAATGCAAAACCGTAACTTGAAAAAGTAAAATTATATGAAAACAGGTTTTGCAATATTTCATTCTCGAAAGTAAAAATGAACACTGACTAGCATAGCATAACGTAAACAATCGGACATTCTTAAATCACATGTTATGTCAAACATTGATCTCTTTTTTGAACACGTTTTGCAGCACACTACCTCTAGGTTGTATCTCGTAACATATCTACTAATATACACGAAGGCCTGCCATATTCGAGACAAGATGAAATGCAGCTAGACAATAATATACTGTGAGCGACCTATTTTTTGAGGGCTCAATATTTCGCGATTTAGGGTAAAGCTGAAGTTTTAGAATAATTCGCGGGTTCTAATTTTTACGACGCGGTGGGATCTCAATATAGATTACAATGTGTTGACATCTTACCGGAATTGTTCGCGGGACCTATTTTTTGGGAATTGTAGGCGATTCGCGAAAATTAAGTCGTTTACAGCATATACAAAAAAGACGTGGCGAAGTTTGCTACTGAGGTATTCCAGACAAGATGAAAGTAGTTGCTGTTGCAAGTTATGACTACACTGTAGGTCTCAAAAAAGGTGAAGGCGCAGGCGAGCTCGTAAAAAGGGGACATACCTTGACCTGAGACAGGAAGGAAAAGAAATTTAGGCACGTCTCCGCACACACAGCTGTTTTTGGATACGCTGTGTGTTGAGCGCGTCCCTTTTACGAATCTTGTTTCTTCCCTGTCTCAGGGTAAGTCATATCAACCGAAAGTTTCTTGGGTTCAACAGAGCAAGCAGGCGTCTTTGTTCAGGTCGTCTGCTTGCTTCCGCGCCTTCATTACGCGCCGGGACCACGAAACGGGAGCTCTTTATGTGCAGCCATCAACCCCGCGATTCTGGCTTGCTCCGACATGTTGCTTTAAAAGAAGGCGCGCAGCGCGCATCCCGCATTCCTTGTAACATTGAAACAACTTTCTCTCCTACTAACTCTTAGATGTATTGCAAAAGGACAGAAATAAGCGGTTTGTTCTAACAACGCCCAACAAGTTCTTATTGTTTTTCAATACTTTTACCTGTACTAGAACAGATGCGACGGCCAGCGACGCACAGGATTGGTTGCCGTTCGTTCACTAAACGCAGGAACTGCTCCCCGCGTCGTAGTAAATCCTACCCCGTACCTCGCGCGTAGGGACGCCTCGGGGAATGCGTAGCTCCTTCCGCTCGTCGGGGGTTGGCCCCGGACGTCGCTCAAACGGGTGACAGGTGTCAAGTTTGCGATGACGTAGCGGCGTCAAAGTGGGCAGAGCCGCCACGTGAGTGTTGCTAGGATACGTTCCTCCTTTCCATTACGTCACTTCCATGTACCTTTTCTCAAATGTCCAACCTAGCGATCCAGGCTACCGGTTGTACTGCACTGGCTAAATTGATCACCTACAGCTGGGAGACAAGTCGCCCGTTGAACCAGACTATGTTCTAGGCTGTATAAACATACACACACCCCAATTTGTTTCCAGACAGGTAAGGTAGCACTGCTTTGTTCCACCGTGACATAGTAAGACCACTATTGAAAGAGGTGTTCGTAACAAACAATAGCATAGTGAACTCCCGAGGTTACTTATGAAGACACTGAAGTTATATAAAGGTTCATTTGATTTTGCCTAAAAATTAGAAAGGTGAAGAGAAAAAAAAAAAACGTACGCCTCACCTTAGGTAGAAACGTATTTTCTACCTATTGATGGCCCGTTTGGTTTTCTTAGTAACCCTCAAAACGGGAAGTGTTAAATTTACAAAGCAAAATTGGTTTGGGCGCCAAAACGCTAACGTCAAAATTCAATTTGCATCTCAGAGTAAGCACCTGTTTGTTGGTTAAAGGGATTGTCCGGTCGAAACCGGAAGTACTTAAGTTTTTGCGCTTGTTACGTCGAGGGAGCCTTCATGTAGACGAACGTCATTTTTATTTTGATATATGATCACCCGTTATTAATTAAACCTTTCATGAGCGTACGTACGAAACTGCACCTAGAATTTCGCCAGTGTCAATGGCTGACATCCGTAGCTGCTGCGTGACGTCACAAAACGCAAAGGTTTGTCGGATGGTCGGGGTAACAAGTGTTGGTCTATGGATGTCTTGTATTTTGTTTTGAATTATATGGTCTCCTAGGCTGTACCCTACTGAAATACGGTTTTTTAATGAAGTTCACAAGCATGTGCAAGAAAAGTCACGCCTTTTAGGAGGACATTAATCGAAAACAGCCATAAGCTTCGAGGAAACGTATGCCATTTGGTGCATTGGTTTCGCGCAAACATAACTGCGACGGCCACCGATCGAACTAGGAGCGCTTGCAAAGCAAAGGATGCAGATTTCGCCTCTGAAGCGGCACCTAGGTAAACGAAGCGGCATCTGGGTACACATATCGGCGAATCCTCTGGATCGGTGATGAGGCAACGGGTCGTTCCCTCAGAGGCGATGTCCGCGGGCCGAAGGCAAACGGCGAATCGTTCAAATGCATGTCGTCACTTGACTTGGACGAGCTTGGTGAATCGTAGCCACACTCCATTTTCACATGCGGGTCAAATAGAATTCAGCTGCAGGCGTGCTAAATAGAACTTTTCGTATCGTTTCCAGATGGCCTAGCTGTTGGTTTCGGTTTCACTGCGTAATCAAATTGATTGATCCGATTTCGGCGAGGAGTGGATGGACGTAGTTTAATATCGTTGGTACAGCATCACACCTCAGCTTACGAACCTTCTGTCCGCTTAGAGCTCAGCTCGAAGCTCTCTTCTGTGAGATGATTGCTGCATAAGCGGGATCTCGATCTTGACGGGAACCCAGTCCCTACGCACGTCGACGATCCATTTTGCTCGTCACTGCACGTCTCGCGGAAAAGTGTGGAACGTCATGTCTTGGCTCGCATGTGCTGCCCAGTGGTTGTGGCACCCGACCACGAGACAAGTCGAGCACAACAACAAAAACGAAGCACGCTGAGGCGTTCACTCGCAGGCAAACGATCGACGAGACAGAAACAGTGTTGCCGCATTGGCACTTCGGTTTTTCCCGCGTCGAGCGGCGAAAATTCCCTTTTTTTCCCACAACACCATTTTAGTGGCAGAAGTCATTTTTAAGATACGCATGACGCCAAGTACCTTTAGATACTTAAACACCTCACATATGTTTTTGTTTTATAGAAATTTGCTTCGCATAAATTACGAAATGCAGAGGTTGTCCTTAGGGGTGTCGCGAACCACCCGAGGTTCGAGTTCGACCAGGTTCGACTTTTTCGAACTTTTAGTGAAAAATTCGACGAACCTTGTATTGAGGTTCGATTCGTGTGCGCATGCGTGACAGGCTGGCCAGTTGGCTTCGGATTGGATGGTGATGGCTAAGGGATGAATTAAGGGCAGCGCTGATTGGTTAATTTAGTTAATACAGTACAAAAAAATTAAGTTATTAACTTCTTCAGTGATTAGAATTGGTTTCTTTTAATTGCAACTGTTTATATAATAAAATAACCCTTTGCATAAAAAAAAAATTCTCCAAACGTAGACATGCTTGTATCAAGGTCTGGCCACACTGTCCACAAAGTCGAACCGGTCGAATCTGGCGAAAAGTTCGAAGGTTCGTCGAACCGGTTCGACCCAGTCGAACCCCGAAAGTTCGACCTAAAAATCTGGTTCGACAAAAGTTCGCGACACCCCTAGTTGTCCTTCGTCAAACTGTTCCCCTCCCCCTGTTTTCCGCGCCCTACATTGGTTAAAGAACCAGGGAAACTAAATAAAGGCAAGCGGGCCATTAATTAGACTAAACTAAAATCGCCTGCTCGTGTTCGTGATGTGAAAGGAACGCCACCCACTGTGAAATGCATGATTCGTCGCACTGACAGAGGACGTATGTGCGTAGCTAGAGGTGAGGAAAACGCGCGAACTGGCGGTACTGTACCGGCAGGCTGGCAGCACGCACATGATGATGTAAGTCGTGGTTGGTCGCGGTGAATTATACTTCAGCCTCTGTCGCGCTTACTATCAAGTTCACAACTGCTTTTCCTTCTATACCGGAACTGACGTCAACGTTTCAAAGCTATTTTGAAAATAAAAAGTAGGTGGCGCCATAGGCGCTCCCCCTTAGGGAAGTATTCTCCCCTTCCGACTTCATCTTTCCTTCGTTGATCGGAGCGACGTGACGTAAGTTTGATCGCTCTTCGAGCCTTTTCTTTGTTCTCCGGAGACTTCAACTGATGGAACTCGGAAGGGCTCACTCTCGACAAGGGATCGACCTCGCCTTCCGCGAGGTTTTCGAAGAAACTTTGCCCGACCGCTGAGTAACCAATCTTGAACCTCTTTGTCGTACGTCCGCTACCGGTGCTAGGCCTAAGTTCTCGGGCTCCGGCCTCGAACAAAGGCAGTGGAGTTTCAAGCGGCGGAGTTAAATTGGCTTTAAGGAGGACCCATTCCCGCTCACGTCCTACGGGCTCCGGCTCCGGACAGAGCAGGACTGTTTTTCTGGTTTACATATAGGGTCCGATCCCCCCTGACGTTCTATGGGCCCCGGCCCCGAACAAAGGCGGCGGAGTTAAAGTGGCTTTAAGGACCCATTCCCGCTCACGTCCTATGGGCTCCGGCTCCGGACAGAGCAGGACTATTTTCGGTTTACAATAGGGTCCGATCCCCCTTGTTGTTCTATGGGCCCCGGCCCCGAACAGAGGCGGCGATCCTAAACTACTTTGGGCGTTCCCGCTCGCGTCTTGGGGCTGCGGCTCCAAACGACGCGGCGCGTTCTTAGACAGCCACAAAGGCCATTCAATAAGCTGTCCGATCCCCCTTGTTGTTCTATGGGCTCCGGCCCCGAGCAGAGGCGGCGATCTCAAGCTACATCCGGCGCCCCCGCTCGCGTCTTGGGAGCTCCGGCTCCGGACGACACGGCGCGTTCTTGAACAGCCACAAGGGGCCACACTTAGCACCTTTATTCCTCTCGTTTGACAACGGAGATCAGTGCGGCTGTAATCGTTTCTAAACCGGTATGTGACTTTCTCGGGCCTCCTCGGATGTCAACCGCCGAGATCGCGGAGCTGCAGCGAACGGTGGCGGGCATCGCTACTTCGGTAGCGGCGCTCGCCACCCGCCTCCCTCCCGTGGCCTCGGAGGAGGTCGAGCTTCGTGAGAGTGAAAGAAGTGCCACACCCGACCCGGACCCTTTGGGGCCTGGTGAGGAGCCCCACGCTTGGTTGGGGAGACCAACCGAGGGCCGACCCCGGGAGGTGGACCCAGCTGTCCTCGACTTCCTCCACGAGCACTGGGGCGCTGAGGGGCGCGCTGAGCGCTGTAGGGCAGCCCTGACGAGCTTCCCCCGACCACGACTCCCCTTCGCCACGGTGCCGGAGTTGAATCCGGAAATGAAGGCCCTGGCGAAGGAGAGGAGCCGCCGCCCAGAGGGTGGCTCGGAGGTGCCCGCTAACATCACGGTGCGGGACCAGGCGCTGAAAGAGGGCCAGGATGCAGTGGCTGCGGCCATGGGGCCACTGGTGGGCCTCCTAGAAATCGGCCTCTCAGAGGAGGCAATCGACAGGAGGACGGTGGCCGACCATTTGGGGGCAGCTACCGCCCATCTGGGGCGGCTCTTTGCGTCACTCTCCCGCGAGCGCCGGGAGGGAGTGATCGCACGAGTCGCCCCAGACCTCCGCCAGATGGTGGCCCATGACGGCGGGGATGAAGATTCCCCCTTGCTGTTTGGCGAGGGCTTCCTGGGGCAGCTCCGAACGAGGAACGAAACCATCAAGGTCCTCCGGGAAGCCCGCCAACCACCCCCTCCCGCCGCGGAGCCGGCAGCCAAGAGGCCCCGTGGCTCGGCTACCCCAGGGACCAGCGCCCAGAGCCGGACTGGGGGCCAGCGGCCCTTTCACAGGGGGCCCCCTTCCCGAGGGTACACGAGGGGGGCCTACCTCCACCAAGGACATCGAGGCAAGTGTAAACCCACACCTCTTAGCGCTAGCGCCCGCGGGCCGACTGGCACATTGCCGCGAAGCATGGAGGTTACTCACCCACGATGCATGGGTCCTTCAGACAATACAGGGGTACAAGCTGGAGTTTACACAGGTACCACCTATTCAAGAGTCTCACAGCGTGCCGACCCGAGGGCATTCAAATCAGGTCTGCGAGGCAGTGTCCGATCTGGTCAAAAAAGGAGCAGTCTCTCAGGTATCGCCCTCCGAAGTGAAGTTCCTCTCCCCCTTCTTCGTCGTACCAAAGAAGGGCAACAAGGTGCGCCCAATCCTAGATCTCAGACAACTAAACGAGTCGGTGGAACAGAACCACTTCAAGATGGAGGGGTGGCACTCGGTGAGGGATCTTATCCAGCAGGGCGACTCCATGATACGTATCGACCTGAAGGACGCATACCTGTCTGTCCCAATCTGCCGCCAGGACCGACCCTGGCTCGGCTTTCAGGAAGGGGACAGGGTCTATCGTTGGAACGTGCTACCATTTGGCCTCAGGTCGGCACCGAGAGTTTTCACAAAACTACTGAAACCGGTCGCGGCCTATCTCCGGTCCAAGGGACTTCGCATCGTCATGTTCTTGGACGATATCCTCGTCATGGACCAATCCCCCTCCCTACTGGCAAACCAGGGATGTCTAATCGTGAACCTCCTGCAAAACCTGGGTTTTGCCGTAAACCTGGAGAAGTCAGTACTGATACCAGCCCAGGACTTGTTGTTTCTGGGACTATCGATAGACTCAAGACGATTGACGCTCGAGCTCCCGGGAGAGAAACTTGCCAACCTGTTAGACCACCTACAGCAGAGGCTAGAGCAACAGAGGATCACAGCCCGCCAGGTTGCCAGCTTGGCGGGACAACTGAATGCATGCCTAATGGTGCTGCCGGAGGGTTCCTTCTATATCAGGAACCTTCAAACAGATTTAAGACGGGCCCTACAGAGAGGTACATACACGACCACTCTTACACTATCCAGAGACACGCGACAGGACTTAGCGTGGTGGATCCGAGCACTGAGGAAGACCCCAAGGGGCCAGATCAAGACACCTCCAGTAGTGCAGACGATACAGTCGGACAGCTCGTTGCAGGGGTGGGGAGCATGCTCGGAGGGGTGGACGATCGGGCATCACTGGACACCACTCCAATCCACTTGGCACATCAATGTCCTGGAGCTGATGGCAGCCTTCCTGGCCCTTCAGGCGCTGGCAAAGAATGTGTCTCGGGGCTCCATCCTTCTCGAGCTAGACAACACAGCAGCAGTAGCGGCCATCAACAGGAGGGGCAGCTCCTGCTCTCCACAACTCACCAGGATAGCCCACGAGCTATGGTCGTGGTGTTGGGCGAGGGGAATATCAGTCAGGGCGCAACACATTCCGGGACACATGAACACGGAGGCAGACCAAGCATCCAGGAGAGTGATGGATGCCAGCAGTTGGAAACTGTGCCCGTTCACATTCAGCAGGGTCAACTGTCTGTGGGGCCCCGTGCACACGGACCTTTTTGCGGACTTCTCCAACCACCAGGTGAGGCACTACTACAGTTGGAAACCAGATCCTCAGGCGGCAGCAGTGGATGCTCTCAGCCAGGACTGGACGGGTCAGGGCCTCTATGCCTTCCCACCGTTCAGCCTTGTGAGCAGATGCATTGCCAAGTTGCAGACCTCCAACAGTCCGCTCATTCTAGTAGCTCCAGTCTGGCCATCTCAGCCATGGTACGCCTCGTTGCTGCACCACTCGTTCGAGGAACCGCGTCTTCTTCCACAATCACACGACCTACTGCGCAGCCACGACGGGCAGGTACATCCGATGCTCAGCACGGGGAGCCTGACACTAGCAGCATGGAGACTGACCAACTCCAGCAAACACATAGCCAACTTTCGGAGCAGGCTGCACACCTCATTGAGGCATCATGGAGGCGGGGAACACAGCTCACCTACACCTCTTGCTGGCGCAGGTGGGAACGCTGGTGCCATTCAAGGACTGTTGATCCCTTTTCTCCCTCTCTAACACAGGTGCTCAACTTCCTCGCTAGCCTCTTTAAGGAGGGCCTGGCGTATCGCACAATAGGATGTTACCGCTCTGCCTTGTCTCAGATCTTGCATAACTTTGATGGTTACCCTCTAGGGGAACACCCATCAGTGGTGCGCCTTATGAAGGGAGTGTTTAATTCTAACCCCCCCAAACCCCGATACCCCACAACTTGGAGGGTTGACACTGTGACAACCCTCCTGCAGTCGTGGGGTCCTAACAAAGACCTTAGCCTCAAAACGCTCACTAGCAAGCTGGCTATGCTGTTAGCCCTTGCCTCAGCAGGCAGGGTGTCAGACTTGTGCCTGCTTTCAACATGCCACATCCGTAAGCAACCTGCAGGTTGGGAGCTCGTGCTCAGTGGCCTCAGAAAGACTTCGGGGGCATCAAAACCCCTTCCCACCCTCTTCTTCCCAGCATTCGAAGAGGTTCGGGAATTGTGTCCCGTGAAATGCTTGCAGGTGTACCTCGAACGGACTGCAGGACTCCGAGGCGCCCACACGCAGCTTCTGCTCACTACGCAAAAGCCTTTCCGCCCAGCAGCACGGGACACAGTAGCTCACTGGATAAAACACACACTAACGCTTGCGGGCATTGACACGTCGGTTTTCAAAGCACACTCAACGCGAGGAGCAGCCACCTCCAAAGCTGTGGAGGTCGGAGTACCACTGGCTGAATCTTAGC